>BCLH01001157.1:50617-71516 GCA_001602315.1 Zoysia pacifica
TGAAATGACACCTCACCTACTTGTTATGACAACTAAACATGCTTTATATTAGCTTAAAATCACATAAACACATTAGTGCTTCAGAAGCTTGATAATGCATACACTTACATGACTCGCTAGCATAAACACATAAGCATTGTTTAAAATGAACTGAATAGTTAATCAACAATCCATAGCAAATACCGCCAAGTCATGATTATGCATAAAGCGACACCTAGAATCCCTAGTAATTACCTTAAACAAACCGTAATCTAAGTTCATACTTGCATGAAGGCCTTAGCATAATTAATAATACCTAGCCATGTTTAACTACCCATGTAACCTCATAAGCACTAAGATGAAGCATCTAGATAAATATTTATTCTAGAGACTAACCCATGGTAGATAATACTAAGGTGCATATAAAAATAATGAGCATTGCATTAGTCACCACAAGATGCATGTTATTATCCATTGATTTTCTCGTAGAGTTTATCCGGATCTTAATCAGAGTTTATTGGATCTTATCAAATCTTCTCGAACTTTGTTTCTTTTACGGTAGTTTTGTTAAGTGTATTCTACCATGTAGACAACGCTGAGTTCGAGGAAGAGCCGGACTCCAAGAGGAGACAGAAGAATGGACATACAAAGAAAAGCCCGAAGACTTCAACATCAAGCCAACAATTCAAGAATCAGATTTCAAAGATTATCGAGAGGACAAGTTTTGAAGATTAAAGATTTGTAGGCAAGCTCTAACCCTTTGATCATATTCATCTTATAATTTGCTTGCGCACCCATATGACCTAAATGCTTGCATGTTTATTTTAATCTATGTTAAAACACTGTGTAGCTAATACCCTACTTGACATTACGTATTTATATTTATGTCAGTTACTTGCTCACATTAAATATGAATACTACTTTGTTACTCGTTGATGACACCCCTTGTTAGGCATAGGACTTCCTTCGTTAAAACCCTTTAACGAGTGGAAAGTTGCCTTGGTGTTAGACTGCTTAGGAGCCCTTATACAATGCAGTGCATCACCACACCATACAGCAATCATCTTATGAAATGTGTTAAAATGAGTTTGGTGGTGTGTGTAAAATAAAGTGAGATGGGTGTTAGTGCAACTGGTGCTAAATGATGGGAAGGGATATTATTTATGGTCGTGGGGCGAGCTCCTAGAGCTGTGTGCTCTGTATAGGCTTCGGACTAGTCCATCTGCCGTGGACGAGCGTCGCCCCTGCTATATAAGGACCGGTTCATCGGACCTCAACGTAGTGATTTCGTGCAACCACAGAACCTGTCTGGGCGAGACTCACTCCACCCCCTTGGTTGTCCACTTTGGCCCCTAAGACGGTCAGGTGGTACACAAGTCGCAAGAGCAGGCGTGAAATACTCACGGCCCGGTCTTCGATTACAACAATAGCCTGCGCCATGAGATCGTACTGCCCACGGGTATAACCCCTTAGTTTTCATAATTACTTGTCTGTGTGGGGGGTCCCAGAGAGTAGACGTGGATGATCTAAACCCACGGTCTGGCTACGAGAATGTGCTATCGCGTTATCGGAGGCATAAAAAACCCCGAGAGATGAGCCCTGTTTGTATCTTGAGACGGACTTTATGGACACCTTGGTGTGCGTTGAAGTGAACGTTATGCGACTCTATTGATCAAAAGGAGCATAGCCTGTGGGTACAGTGTACAATCTCTAAGAGTGTATAATCCATCCGGAATGACCATTGTCACGATATTGATATACTATAGCTTGGGCTCACAATGATTAGTCTCATTATTATCCTTGTTGGAGTGAGTAGGTGTAGGTGCCCGTGTTTTGAAAAAAATAAAGGCTATGTGCCAGGAGACGGTACGGTTGCATGGCAGCTCCCCAACTAAAACTTGGGTACTGGGGGAGATCGATGAACATCTCTTCAAGGACCAACCTATTAAAATATGGACAACAACTATTCTGTGTTCCCTTTGTTGCAAAGCTTCTATAGTGAATCCTTATAGCCTAATCTTTGCTACAACCAAGTATGCATATATATACCCCTGTTTAGTGTTAGGGCTTGCTGAGTACTTTATGTACTCACAGTTTGCAGCTGTGGTTTTAGGCAGAGAAGATTCGTAGAAGACGATGACGTGCTGGGTTTTTGTTCTACTTTCTAAGTTTGCTTGTGGCTTTGGCCATGTTTTTCGCGGTTTGCTTCACCTCTAGCTAGTCAACTAGTTGTGAATTGTTTTAATCCTCACCAAGTTGCCGCTAAAGGTCTGGTTTTAGGTATATTTTTCTATCTGAAGTATGCTTTTGATATACATGCTGATGTGTTAGTGGGTATCAGCTATTGATCTAGAGACTGATATGTGGTGCACAGTGTATCCCAGAAATAGAGTACAACACCACGCAACTCTGTATGGGAAGTTAGCTTGATCTTGAAACTTGCTGAGACTGGTTGCTTACTCGTGGACTGGCGATGTTGTGTTAGTGTGGTGTCGGTTTCTGAACCCTCACACGGGGTTGAGATATCCCACTTGATCAGTGGTAGGCTGCTCACATCCCTATCCTGGAGGATGGGTAACGCTAGCCAATGCTCGTTGATAGGTCTTGTGTGTCTGCCAGGACTACGACTGTAGTTCTTGGCGGCACATCGCGTGAGTTCAGTTGCATACACTCTGCAGAGTTACAGTCAATGCGCATTGTCATGTCCCATGGAGGGACACTGCTTGAGAGCTTCCACGATGATTAGTTTTGTTTTCTTCCCTCTATCTTCTGTTTTGAAATGTTTTTGACTCCGTCCTTTGAGTTGTGGCTGGGTGTAGAGATTATACCGACATTTAAAATGAACCCTATTCGAAATAACAGAGATTCCTGCGGGGCAACATAATAAAATTTGACAGTTTTAATATACAACTTCTTGCATCTTGACAATAAAATATTTAAACTTGCATTCAGCACTTGAGGTAGCTTTCCTCCTTGAATATACCTTTGCATGCATACATTGTTGCTAGGTAGCGTGCGGTTTGCTGAACACTCCCATACTCATGGCTTTTCGCGCCTATCTTTTTCAGAGAATATCTATGTGTTCGACTTCAACTACTTTTTGGCCGAGGACTAAGGTTTGCTCCTACACTCAGAGTTGCTTGTGGAGGAGGAGGGTCGTCTTAGTGTTTGCTTCCGCTAGTTGCTCCCGCTGCTGTTTCGGTTGCTGGAATCTCATTGGTATTGTTCTGTTTTTAGATGTTTAATAAGTTTTTAGATGATCTTGTTGAATTTATCTATCTTTAACCTCATTTAATATTTCTATTATGGTTTCTTAATTGATCGCTTGTAATGCCGTACTTGCCAACCTCCTGGGATTTGCGAAAGTACATGGGATCGGATCTTATCGAAAGATAAAAAATTTTGATCGTTACACAGTGGACTCTTCTGACCAGGATTTCTCAGCTGGTGACTAGGGATGGCAATTCGGGCACGGGTTTTGGGTATCCGTTGGGTTTTGCACCTGTCGGGTGTGGGCGCAGGTGTAAAAATTCACCCGTGGGTCGAACCCGCACCTGACCCGTGAAATACTAGGTGCAAGTGCTGGTTTTATTTCTCACCCGCGGGCACCTCGTCGGCGCCCGAATTTACATTTGGCCTGTAACTCTTTACAGCCCAATAGCTAGCTAGGCCCAGTCCAAATGACCCCAACTATAAAAGCCAAGCAAACCCTAACCCCCTAGCCCCAAATCCAGCTCCAGCTCCTCGAACCCCCAATCCACGAGCGGCCCCCTGCGACACCCTTATCGATAGCCATCGTCGTCCCGCGTGCTGCCCCCTCCTGCGCCGCCTCTGCCCTGGCTGACAGCTGCCATCTCCCCGCGCGCCACCTCTTGCACCGCCCCCGCAGCTGCCCACCGCCGCCCCACACGCCACTCCCTCTTGCGCCACCTCGTCCGATGGCACAGGCGTCCTCCCCGCACGATGAGCACCCGACACCTGGTGGTTGCAGGGGCGGGTCTCAGTTTTCACCCGCGGGTGTAGGTGCGGGTGTGAATTTCCACCCGTGGGGTTTTTCTTCATGGGCGGGTTTTTACTCCACCCAACCCGAACCCAACCCGTTGCCGTCCCTACTGATGACAATGGTCCAGTGTTCTTAGCTCTTTCCCAAGCAGCTGTGACAGGCCAAACCACTATGAAAATCTTGCAGCACCAAGGTCATGTACAAGGACATGATATACTGACCCTCATTGATTCAGGCAGCTCATATTCCTTCCTGTCTGAGCAGTTGGCGGCACAGCTTGCTGGTGTTCAACCATTGGTTCCTGATCTGTCTGTGAGGGTGGCCAGTGGCCCGGTGCTCTGTTGTTCTTCTACAATCCACAAGCAGCTTGGTCTGGACAAGGTGTTCAATTCCTATCTGATCTTAAAGTGCTCCACCTGCCCTGTTATGACATGGTTGTAGGTATGTGTGACATCCCAGGTGTCAAAATAAACTTCTTTATTACCTTGTCACGTGGCATTGCTGAAAAATGAAGAAATTCAAATTTTTGAAGTTCAACTGATGTCAAGTTTGAATTATTCAAATAAATGACAAAACATACCTTATAAAGAAACTTCAAAATTTTCTATAATATGCCAACATTTAAAAAATACTACCATGAAGGTCGTGTCAAGAAAGAATTTTGATCATTTTATCAACTCATTAATGCTCCCGAAAATTCAAGCAAAGTTCAAAAAAGTCAACATTATTTTATGAATTTAAACTCAAATTCTGTTGCGAATTTCAACTCATGGCTAAAATGAAAAATGTTCCCCATGACTTGTAGTATCACCACAAATATCGGCATAAATTTCTAAGCTCTATAAGTATTCCTCTTGAGTCCATAAATTCCCTGCAGTTCTGATCCAAATAAAATCGTTGGAAATTAAGAAATCACCCGGACCCACCAGTCAGCGTAACGTGACGAGTCTTATTCCTCCGATTGGGCAGCAGGGCAGGCCGACGGCCAGGACCGGCGTCGGACCCCATTTTTCTCCCTCTCCCATCCCGTCGGAGCTTCCCCGCCACCCTATAAGAACTCGGACTATCGGAACCCTAATCCCCTCCATCCATTTTGTCCCACCCCCTGCCACCATTGACACCCGCCAAGCTTTCATCCGAGTTGAACTCCCACCTCTACGGTGAGTTTCGATTCCTTCCATGAGCTAGTTTCTCACTCCATGACGCAGCTCTCTAACAACTTTTCTTTTTGATTTCATGACCGAGCTAGTGCATTACAGAGGAGTCGTCATCCGGTCGCCACCCATGGCGCCAGGGCAGTCATCTCCGGAACCCAGGAATGCATCCTTTGGATGCACATCGAGCTGTGCTTCGGTTTGGTCCTTGTTTGGGGATTTTTTTTTGTCTCCATTTGGGGAGTTTCGGGCGAGCTCCGGTGAGCTCTGGTGAACTCTGGCCACCATGGCCATCATGCAACTCGAGCTGGAAGCTGGGATCTCGTGTGGCGGCGCCAGGATCCCGTGTGGCGCACTGTGTAGCCTTCTGTGTGGCTTCAACTAATTTCAGCACATTAAATCTGGGAAAATTTATTATAAATTATAAAAAAATCAGAAAAATGCAAAATAAATTTTGTTGGAATCCTTGAAATCTACACATCGGCTATGTTTATTTTGACTCGGACCAAACTATCAATAAATCTAATTCCTAGAAGAGATATTAAGAATAAATTCATATATGCAATTCTATTCATGCATAAATTATGAGACTTGACCTGCATACATGTCATGTTTTCCCAGAAGTGCTTACCAAGTCTCATCCTGAAATTACGCATATTTTGTCAGTAATTACATGTTTATTGTTGCTTGGCATTTGAATTGTAATGAATTATTCATGCATAGTTAATTCACAAATTTTGGTCATAATTATGTAGTAAATTGCATTAGTTCAAAATATCGCTAGAAGCATGCTCAATAGCTTTTCAAACAAAAAATTTGCATAATTACTTAATGCATGACATTTCGTTAATATAGGAACCAACGTGGAATTGGACTCCTTCCGAGGATTCTTTCGCTGATCTTAACTCTCTTGTTTGTGCTAACACTACTCAGGATCAAGGCAAGCTCCGATTCATTATAACCCTTTTGAAATATTTTATTTTCTCTCACAAGTATTGTATGGAGTCATGAAACATGCATTAAATCATAGGATTTGGTTTGACACCCTAGCCTCCCAATTCGAAGTTTTTTCCTGGAAGTTTCAACCGTCGTTGACTATGACAACAGTCGTGACCGACTATTAAGATCCTCACGACTATGGCAGGGCGAAAAATTAAGAACACAACCCATATTCGTTACGGATGACCAACCTGAAAACCATTGAGACCTAATAGTTTCTCATTGCATTATCGTTAGGATTCCTATAGGATTTAGAGTCTAAGTTCGTTCTGATTGTAAGTTCGTTCTGATTGTTGAGTCATCGATCGAAGTTGAGTGGTTGGAATCCGCTCGTGAACTATAGGTTGGTCACCCTTTTGGGTTGGGTTACTATTTTGCACCATGACAAAAGTTGAGACAGGTCCGAGAATGGTCAGTAGCAGCAAGATATGGTTCTTGTGTGCATTAGCTCAGTCTGAGTCGATTAATAACAGATCTAATGTGGCTCTGTTGAGCAAGTTTAAACAATACCGATTACATGCTAGTGATATGGTTGCAATATCCATAGTGGTTGGATGTAACTCTACCACTCTTTTGATGAGGAGTTGAGAAAGACATGTGTCTAACCTTTGATAGACCAAGGGGTTATCGCATAGAGGACCATATTCTTGGGAGAGGTGCGCGTCGAGCTGGCCTTACGGTATTATTGTGAAAGGTTGTAAATCAATTCGAGTCACCATCTCTCGCGGTTATTGAGTATCACTTGTCTCACTATGCCACATCATAGTAAAAACATGGATTGAAAGATGAACTTTGCTGATTTTTCTTAATTAATATTCTTGTATTGCAACCATGATTGATGTAGAATTATTGCCAACATTTACTTTCAGCCTTATACTCTTTTAACATGGCTAAAACCTAAAAGACAGACTAACTCTTAGTGCTGATTTTTGCAATGAATCTCTCCTAATATTAGAGCCATTGCATGGTTAGAAGTCAGCTTTAGAAGCCATCTTTGACAAGTAAGCCTTGCTGAGTATTAGTTGTTCAGGGTTTCGTTGCTTAAATAATTGTTGCAGGTATGCCTCATGCTGATAGTGTGATTGTTGTGGCAAAGTGGTGTGAGAAGGTGAATCTCCAGAGGGTTGGTCAATGGAGTGGGTTCTCGCATCACCATCCTTTGGCCAGAAAGGATGAGATCAAGTTTATGGGCTAGCATAATTTTATTTTAAGCTATGTATCATCGTGTAGTATCGCTTTTGCTGTGTAATCGAATTTCAAACCTCCTTTGTGCACTAAAAAAAAAATAGAATCCTAAGTTGTAATAACTAAAACTCAGTATGTACTCTATTTTATACATGCTTGTGTATGTACTTTTGGACTCTCGCTTCGTCGAGTTGTCATCCGAGACTCATCAACCACTCATTATTTGAGGTGGGATGCTACAGCATGGATTGATTGTCACAGTACAGTCCAATGAAAGTGGGCTGGGCAAACAAGTGGCTGTCCATTCCATATCAAGGGGACATATGTGCTCTTGTAGGACCAGGGTCATTCTCTACCCGCTCATACAGCAGTACAATTGCTTGTAGTCGATTCTGAAACCAGTTCAGTGGTACTCCCTGCTGATTTTCCAACAGAGCTTCAAAAGCTCTTGCATGAATTTGCTGATGTTTTTGCCTCTCCTTCTTGATTACCACCTCGTCTCCGTGAGGATCATGCCATACCTCTCATTCCGGGCAGCAAACTGGTGAATATCAGGCCATATCATGATCCACCAAGTTTGAAAGATGAAATCCAGCAGCAAGTGGCTGACATGCTACAGCAAGGGTGATTCAACGCAGCACTAGTGCCTTTCGCAGCCCAATTCTGTTGGTAAAGAAGAAGGATCAGTCATGGTGATTTTGTGTTGATTACTGATACTTAAATGCTTTGACTGTTAAAAGGAAGTACCCTGTCCCTATTTTCGATGAGTTGATGGATGAACTCACACAAGCATGTTGGTTTAGCAAGTTGGATTTGAAGCCCGGCTATTATCAGATTCTGTTGCGAGATGGGGAAGCACACAAAACAGCGTTTCAGACCCATCATGGCCAGTTCGAGTTTAAGATCATGGCATTTGGCTTGTCTGGAGCCCCAGCAACATTTCTTAGCACCATGAATGAAACCTTAGCACCAGCTTTGCGCAAGTTTGGCTTGGTTTTTTCAACGACATTTTGATATACAGTTCATCCTGGAGGATCACATCTTGCATATACGTCAAGTTCTGTTGTTACTCAGGAAAGATCAATGGCGTGTGAATCTCAAAAAGTGTTCCTTCACTCAAAGAGAGATCAGCTATCTCGGCCACGTAATCAGTGCCCAAGGGATTGCCACTGACCCTGCAAAGATTGAAGCAATCGAACAGTGGCATGTACGTCAAGATGTAAAGACCTTGTGCAGTTTCTTAGGCCTTGCCGGGTATTATTGCCGCTTCATGCAACATCTCACTGACTTGCTCAAAAAGCACACAGTGTTTGTTTGGACGGAGGAGCACTCGTGCTTTTGAGGGCATTGATGACGGCACCGGTCCTGGCCGTCCCAGATTTCACCAAACATTTTGAAATTCATACAGATGCTTCGGCTATGGGCTTGGGCGCCGTTCTAACACACCAGGGCCATCCACTGGCTTTCTTAAGTCGTGCATTGGGGCCTAAGAACCAAGGGTTATTGACATACGAGAAGGAATATGTAGCTATCATTTTGGCCATTGCTCATGGTGACCATACCTCCAGCTAGCTGAATTTACCATTTACACAGGTCATAAAAGCTTGATGCAGCTCAATGAGCAACATCTGCATACATTGTGGCAGCAGAAGGTCTACTCTAAGCTTGGGTACCGACAATGGAGCTGCAGACGCTCATTCTCGTCGGACTGGCGGTCTCTCAATGTTCTACAACTTGGATTCAGGAGGTCCTCGACAGTACTTCCAGGATTCCAGAGCTCGAAAACTATTGACTAAATTGACATTAGCTGAGGATCCGAATGACAAGCTTACTTTGTAGGATGCTTTATTGCGTTACAAAGGCAAGATTTGGATGGGTCACAATTCACCATTGCAATGCAAACTCATCTCTGCGGTTCATGACAGTACCGTCGGTGGCCATTCGGGTGTCCCATTGACATATCGTTGACTGAAGCAACTTTTTACTTAGTCCGGTATGAAGCAAGTGGTTCATGCTTATGTCTGATCATGAAGTATCTGTCACCAGGCCAAACCTGATCGCGCCCAATATCCTGGATTATTACAGCCACTTCCAATGCCCGAGCACCCTTGGCAGGTTATATCGTTGGATTTTATTGAGGGACTACCATGGTCTGGTTGCAGCAATGCATCTTGGTGGAGGTGGACACCTTTTCCAAATACTCGCACTTATACCTCTCCGGCATCCATTCTCTGTAGCTAAGGTGGCTCAACTTTTTCTGAACCAAATATACCAATTGCATGGTATGCCTCAGGCCATCGTATCAGATCGCGATCGAGTTTTCACGAGCATCTTGTGGAAAGAATTGTTTCAGCTGTCCAACACTCAACTGCATATGAGTTTGGCATATCATCCGCAGAGCTACGAGCAAACTGAGTGAGTAAATGAGTGCCTTGAAACATTTCTCATATGCTTTGTCAATGCTTATCCTCGCAGGTGGCGGGAGTGGCTTCCTTTAGCCGAGTTTTGATACAACACCAGCTGGCATTCTGCCTTGGATCGGTCACCGTTCTAAGTGTTCTATGGTCACTGTAAACGGCATTTTGGAATTCTAGACACATCTGCTGCACCAGTGGGAGATGTGTCTCAATGGCTAACTGAGCACGATCTCATGTCCACGGATGGTGATGCGAGACACCACTCACGCGTCAAGACACGGATGAAGCAGTTGGCGGACAAGAAGCGATCCGAACGACACTTTCATGTCAATAATCATGTTTACTTGAAATTGCAACTTTTTGTGCAATCATCGGTGGCTCCACGAGCTAATCAGAAGCTCGGCTTCAAGTTTTGCGGCTGATATCGAATTGTTGCCAAAGTGGGAATGCCTATCAACTAAAGGCGTGCATTCCCTGTGAAATTAAGGTAAATTGCTGCATTCACTACCACAGATTGACACAAAAAAGATATCATTATTAGCGACAACACTCAAAAATCATCGCTAATGATACATCAGAGATGGAGATTCAAAAGACGCCAATAATAATACATCAGGATTCCACAAACGTTGATAATGTCATCACAATAGAGATGGAGATTCTACACCTGTCGCTGATGTGGATATATCAGAGACGGGAACTGTTGTTAATCTGAGCTTATCAGAGACTCGGATTATACAGTCGTCGTTGATTTGAGCACATCAGAGACGGGAATTCGACACCTGCTGATGTGGTTCTGTGTACCTATTAAAATTAGAGATCCCGTATCCATCCCAGCCCCCGCCTCAACCCTAGCATCCCTGCCGCCGCTTCCCTCTCCCTCTCTCGCAGCTCCCTGCCGCCACCAGCTGTTGTGCCCTCCAACTCGCAACCGGCTAGATCCGGCTCTGCCCCATGCTTCCTCGGGCTTCAACACAAATCCAAGCGAGCTCCACGATAGGCCATGTCGATGCCGCATCACCCAGAACATGAGCCCCGCCCTGTGCGCCGCAGGCTACACCGGCCCCATCACCATCTCCGCCTACGGGAACACCAGCTCGTCCCTCACCCCGCCCAGCACGCCCTCTCCAAGACCGGCATCACCCTCCACCACGTCTTCGCCGGTATGGACACCCCCTCCATTGCACCTGAGCAAGCTCCTTGTTCCACGTTTAGTACTCGTGGTGAATTGATCCGTTGACCCCTTCGTAATGCATGCCGATTGCACCGTTCCGATTGCCCCTAAGCTAATTAATCATCATGGTTCAGTTCAACTTCATCTGATTGGTCCTAGGGTTAGGATATTTCCCTTTTTGGTGGTGCGCTTTCTGTTAAGATACGTGGGACTGGAACGAGGCCAGAGCCTTTTGTGGTCTTAGTAAGGTATATCCTTTTTTAGGTTCTGTTAAAACTTGTTCCATTTGTTACCTTCTATCTTAATTAATTTGCATGTGTTCATTTGCATTGAGCCACACGCTCGAGATTTTGACTGCATGCCAATCCATGTTCCCAGGGTTTGCTAGAGTGTTTTTAATTTTTAAGCATCTGGAGTGTTAGTGTTTTTAATTTTTGCAGTAAATGATGAGGAACAGTTGGCTTTGCTTCCCGTCATGGAGGGTTGGAGCGAAGCGTGAATTGGTGCTCTTTGCGACCGGGAAGGTTCATCTAAATTAGACACTGAAATAGATGGATGTGAAAGCTGCAAATAAGGCCATTATTGAAGGTATTCTGTGCATCAAATTTAATTTACTTGCTCTTGCCTAGCTTAGACATTGTACTAGGATAAGGGTAGTGAGTGACAAGATTCAGTTTCTACTGTTTTCATCATTCTATTATACAATTTTGCAGACATACTTAAGTCAAATACATTAGTACGCGGTGAGAATGAAAAGTTCTTATTTATGATGTAGAGGATTTATACTCATTATGACAAATAAAGACGCACATTCAGTTGTGCCAGCTATTGTTTGTCCTAGAAAATTTGTAGTCCAAACACTCCATAATCCATATATCCCATTGGCCCCATTTTGGTTAACTAGGTGATAATCCTTCTTATATGGGCAGGAAACTCGCAAGATGGTGCAACGGCCGTATATGTTTCGCTCTTGGGACAGGTGGTTATGTTGCGAGGATAGGGCAGTGATGTGCAATAGCAATTTGTTTGCTCAAATATTTGTGCGTGATGTGCCTAGACATTAGTGATATTAGTGTATATGAAAATAGTTCTTTGTCTGCTCAAATACGTGTGATTGATGTGCCTGTGCTCAAACAACCTTTCGTTCCGGTGCTTGACCAAATATTGTACAGAATGAACAATATGCAGGGGCATCTTGTTCTAGAGATATGATTTGTTCAGTTTTGGTTTAAAAGATATGATTTAATATGTATTAGATCCAAATTACTTTTATCTCTGCAAAATACATCAGAGATGGGTGTTTAAATATGTCTCTAATAGGTGTCATCATTGACGGTTGTGTAAATACTCGTCTCTAATAGTTGAAATCAATGACAGCTGTTCAAATGCACATCTCTAATATGTATGCTTGAAAGTGGTGCTTGCTACGGCTGCCCGCCCCGCCGCCGCAACAGCCGCGTAGCGTAAGCAGGCCGTTGCGGCAATCCCGCAGACCACCGCCACGCATACGCGGCAGGTTGCGGCACCCGTCGGCCCACTTCAGGATGGATACTCAGCAAGTCAATGGCATCCTTGGAAGGCTAGAAATAACACACTTCTCACCAGTTTAAAAATTAAAAAAAAAATCTAGAAAAATCAGAGAGTTCAGAAACCCAAACATATGCATAAGCACTCGAGACAGGAATCACCATACTAGCATCCTAACATCCATCCATACAAAAAAAGAAACAATATGTTGCGAAAATGGAAAACCACACATCCATTCAAAAACCTTCAACTACTCGACATCCACCTTTTGAATTTTCTTCCCAATGACATGATCCCAGAATCACCATAGTAGGCTGGTAGCGATATGTCTGGTTCACCATAACCAGGATCCTAGAATAGCACATCCAAATAGAAAGCATGAGAAAAAGAGTGTAGGAAAATGGAATACTCATAGCCACGTATGTGCGTAGCTCATCCATTTCTGCGTCGCGGCCAACTAGGGGATTTTTCTCGATCCATAGACTCGCAGACAATTTCATTGTGGAGGTGGGGATAATTTTGTCACTGGAGGAGGAAGAAGAAGGAAGGCTAGGAGCAACTCCTTGGGTTGAAAATAACAGGCCTGACGCTGATATCTTATTGCTAATGCTGACTCGTGGCACCCTGTCGGTCACCTTTATTTTGTCTCCTAGAACACTGCGTGCGCCCTGAAAATAGTGAATAGATATCAGCTATGGAGTACTACGTACTAATTGACAATTATATTCATTATTACAGTAACTGACACTGTGTTCTCTTACCTCCTTGAAGGCATAAACAGAGTGCTCAGCCGAGAACTGCTTCAGCTGAAAAACTTGGGTAGGACGTCCGATGCACAGCCTTGCTATTTCAGTTTGCAGAGTGGACACAACAATCGAGCTGCCATTCTTCATGTCAGGAAGGAACGTCCTGATAGCATCCCACTCTGCCATGTCTGAAAGGTCTTCCAGGACAACGAGATACCTATACTTTGTGACTTGCTGCTCGAACCTGTCAAAGATTTCTCCTTCCGCCTCCTTCATCTTTTTTAGGATATGTACACCGACAGCAGGTCCTTGTTCTCTGCACGTTTCTTCATATAACTGAGCCATCAAACAGCGCATAAAGTCATAGGGGTTGAAAGGATGCGTGAGCTTCACCCAGGCACGGCGGGCGAAGGCAGTGCAGATCTCCTGGTCGCTGTACGCCTTCCTAATGAGGGATGTCGTTCCAAGATCACCGTTTGAGCTCCAAACTGATATCACTTGAAGATTATCGTCTCTGTAGGTGATGAACTGGATGAGGTCTCCCTTCTGCCGCCTTTTGGCGGTGTCCCTCTCCTCGAGGAGCAAGTCGAGCACTGTCGCGCCAACGGCGGCGCCGAGCACTGAGATCTGAAATTGAAGACGGAAATCCAGAGATTCGGAGTCGACGCGGAAAACGGAGAAGAGAACCGGAACCGCGCACTGGAATACGGTGCCATGTACTAGAGCAAACGGCGGCGAAGGAAGAACTCGAAAATCGGAAGGCAGGCTTCGGACCAGAAGATCGGAATGGGGAGCGGGGATCGGTACTGGATCCATCGGGCCGAAGGATGACGCGCGGGAGACGAGGCAGAGCAGAGCGTGGGAACCACGCGGGATTCCAGGGGCGGCTTGGTGACGGCGTCAGGCGACAGCTGAGGATGACGCGCGCTGGCTGACGGAGACGCGGCGCATGCGGGGAGAAAATGTCAGCGCGGAGATCGAGGCAGGACGGCGACGCGGCGTGCGGCTGGATCCAGCGGACGGAGCGACACGGCAACTGGTCCACGGCGCGGGAAACGAAGTGGAGACGACGGCGCGTGGTGCAGCGGAGATCGAGACAGCGACGAGGAAACCGAGGAAGCACCGGCGCGGAAGGAGAAATGGTTACAGATTTTTCTGGAGAACGGGGAGAGAGAAAAAAGGATAAGAATGAGAGGGTTTTTATTGGAGGGTAAAAATGGGTAGAGTTAGCAATAAATCTGAAAATTAATTAAATTTGAGAGATAAACAAGGCTAGAAAAGAATAAATTTTAGAGAAGATATTTAGAGACCCGAAAATTAATTAAAGAATTCTGGAAAATAATTTTAGTCAAACGTAAAAATTACGCGGACTAAATTATTTCGGCACCGGATCAGATTTGATAAACAGATTTTGGATTGAACGAAAAGAAATTCGGAACGAATGATTTTGAATGGAACAAAAATATTGGAACAGACAATTTAATCGAAACAAAAATTGAGGAAATTGCCACTTTATTAATTCAAAAATTCGGGATGTTACAATAGGCGACAGGCGCAGTGTGGCCGTGGACGCCGAAGTAAAAAAGGTGTACAGTGTTGTAAGAAAATTATTGCTGCACTTGCAGCGTGTGTGTAAAACTCGAAGGCTTTCCTCTGATGTAGAAGCAAAAAGAAAGGTAATTCACTCGCCCAGTTCACGTGTGTTTGCCTCTGCTTCCCGGTTGCGCACTGTTCATCTTCAACCTTCAGAGGTCGAGAGTGAGTTCTAAGGGTCGGCTAAGGGTCGGCTAGGTATGTGCTGTAGGTGCAAGATCATTAAGGGACCGACAAGTGATATCAGAGCACACGTTGAGCACCAGCAGCGATGGTAGGCACGCCGGAGACTTCTCCAGTGGGTTCATCAGTGCGGACGCCTGAGCGCTCTCCTGAGCACCGTGGCCGTGCAGAGCGGCGCGACAGAAGAGACTGCTCCGGGTCGCGCACGGTCGTCATCCACAAGACTGTGAGGAAGTTTGCGACGTCACCACCTACCCTACACTTACACGCACGAACTACTCTGACTGGGCGGTGTTGATGAAGGTGATGCTCTACGCGCGTGGCTTGTGGGTTGCCGTTGAGTCCGGAACCGATGACGACACAGAGGACAAGCTGGCGCTGGAGGCGATTCTCCATGCGGTGACGCCAGATCTCATCTACATTTTGGGGAGAGTGAAGACAGTGGCGAAGGCGTGGGAGAAGCTCACATCGATGCGTGTAGGCTCGGACCGAGCGAAGAAGGCGAAGGCGCAGCTGCTTCGAAAGAAGTACAAGAACATCACGTACCGTGATGGCGAGTCCGTGGAGGATTTTACACTGCGACTCACCTCGCTGGTGGCGGAGCTAGCGGCACTCGGTGACGAGATCGCTGAGCAGCGGGTTATCGAGAAGTACCTGCGGATTGTGCCGACGAAGTAAGAGCAGATTGCTCTCTCGATTGAGACTCTGCTCAACCTCTCGGAACTCACGCTGGAGGACGTGACCGAAAGGTTGAAGGCGTTCGAAGACCGCGCCGTGGCAATAACACCGGCAAGTACCAGCAGCAAGCTGCTGCTGACGGAGGAAGAATGGAGGGCACACTGCAGAGAGCAGGCGGGTAGCCCGTCCACCTACGGTCGGAGCGGGTGTGGTAGAGGCAAGTCAAGGAGTGGCAGACCCTCCCCATGCTCCGACGACGAGTGCCACAACTGTGGCAAAAAAAGGCACTGGGCACGTGATTGCCGTGCGCCCAAGCGCTGTGACCGCAGGAATTAGTGGCGTGCGCGCCAGGACCGAGAGCGGAAGGAGAAAGCCCATCTGACAGAAGAGGACGAGTAAGATTCATCTTTTCTACTGTCGCAGTTTTGTGCTCTCAAAGACGTCCTAGAGGACAGAGAGCATCGGGAACTTGAGCTGGATGAGGTCCGGGCTCATGTTCACCTGGGAAGGGAGAAAGACACCGTCGAGGACGTCTGGTACCTCGATTTAGGGGCCAGCAGCTACATGACGGGCAACAAGGTGGTCTTCACAGAGCTTGATTCCGCCATCTCGAGGTCGGTCAAGTTCAGAGACGGGTTAATGGTGAAGATTGAGGGACAAGGCACGGTGGTGTTCAGGGGTCGGAGTGGCGAGTACTGCACGTTGACCGGAGTCTACTTCATCCCACATGTAAAGACCAACATTGTGAGCCTCGGGCAGCTGGACGAGCGAGGGTGCCAAGCATTGCTCGAAAACGGGGTCCTCCGCGTCAGAGATCGAGAGCAGCTGTTGCTGCTGAAGGTAAACCGCGGGATGAACCGTCTCTACACCACCAAACTCCAGGTGACACAGCCAGTGTGCTTGGCGGCGAGGCTTGGCGACGATGCGTGGCTGTGGCATGGGCGGTTTGGCCACATCAGTTTTGATGCGCTGGCAAGGCTAGGTTGGCACGATATGGTGCGAGGCCTTCCCACGATCGAGCATGTCGGAGAGCTGTGCGACAGTTGCCTCATCGGAAAGTAGCGGAGACAGACGTTTCCATGAAAGACGACGTACCGTGCCGAGGGTCTTCTGGACCTCGTGCACGGCGACATGTGTGGGCCAATCACCCCGCCGACGCATGGGGGTCGGCACTACTTTCTTCTACTGGTGGATGACTGCAGTCAGTACATGTAGTTACGACTGCTCACCACCAAAGACGAGGCTTCCAGAGCCATCGTAGAGTTCCAAATGCGGGTTGAGACCTAGACGGGTCGGAAACTACACGTGCTGAGGACCGGTCGGGGTGGAGAGTTCACCTCGGTGGAGTTTGGTTGGTACTGCGCCGAGAAGGGCGTGGAGCGGCGCCTCACGGCACTATACTCGCCGCAGCAGAATGGTGTCGTGGAGAGGCGGAACCAGACCATTGTCGGCATGGTCAGGAGCATGTTGAAGGCCAAAGATATGCCGGCGACATTCTAGGGTGAGGCGGTGAGCACGGCGGTGTTCATCGTCAACCGCTCGCCGAATAAAGCCGTAGCCAGGAAGACTCGGCTTGGCACAGGAGAAAGCCAGACATGTCCTTCCTTAGGACATTCGGCTGCGTGACGCACGTGAAGACGGTGAAGCCACACCTTGGCAAGCTGGAGGA
Source organism: Zoysia pacifica (assembly GCA_001602315.1). Taxonomy (NCBI): domain Eukaryota; kingdom Viridiplantae; phylum Streptophyta; class Magnoliopsida; order Poales; family Poaceae; genus Zoysia; species Zoysia pacifica. The sequence goes on from BCLH01001157.1 coordinate 67,925, forward strand.
CAGGAGCACCAAGATGGCGTTCCTTGGCTACGAAGCCGAGTGTAAGGCGTATCGCCTATATGACCCTGACGGGAAGAGGGTGCATATCTCTCGAGATGTTGTCTTCGACGAGGTGGCAAACTGAAACTGGTCGGGGACTAGTGCCGATGAAGGAGAGGCAGACTCACGGAGCTCCTTCTCCTTCGAGCACTCCTTGGAGATAGAGGAGGCTCAACTTTAGGGGGAGTTGAGCGCGGCGATTCTGGATCAGCTGCACCGCGCGACTCAGAGTTGGCGGAGCAAGGCCCGAACTCCAGGAGACGGCGCAGGAAGCGACCGGCGGGTCGACGCGACCAAAGGTCGAGATCATCGAGTCGGGAGGACTTTGACTCCGACGATCGGCGCGACTCAGCTGCGACTAAGGATCGGCGCGATGCTGGGACTGGAGGTCGGCGGAGCTCGGGATCAGCCAGTCAGGAGGACTCGGATGCGATTGGGCAGAGCGGCTCCAGGTCCGCAGGTCGGCGCGGCCAGAGGTCGAGCGGTCGGCGCAACGACAGTCGACGCGGCCAGAGGTCAGGCGGTCGGCTCCAGCGTGACTCGAGGCCCAAGGGCCGGGGTCAGTGTGGAGGGTCGAGGTCTGAGGGTCGGCAGAGCGACTCAGACGTTGCGAGTACAGGATGCTCAGGGTCTTCCTGGTCGGGGAGATCGACAGTGAGACCAAGGTTCGTGTCGCCACCACTCGACTGCTCTCCCGACCTTGATGCGGCGCAGGATGAATGGCCGCTGAGGTATCGGTCGATCAATGATTTGATCACCGACCCTCAACACCTATGGAGAGGGACTCATGAGGAATGCAGCGCGCAGCAACTGCTGACGGTGACTGCCGAGGAACCAAGCACGTTCGCAGATGCCGAACACGACCCATGCTGACAGAAGGCCATGGCGGAGGAGATACGTTCAATTGAAGAAAACCGCACTTGGGAGTTAGTGGATCCGTCGACCTGTTGTCGACCGATCAGGCTCAAGTGGATCTTCAAGGTGAAGCGTGATGCCAATGAGAAGCTAGTGAAGCACAAGGCGAGGCTGGTTGCCAAGGGGTACGTGCAGCGAGAAGGAGTGGACATTGACAGCCAGTTGCGCGGATGGAGTCGGTCCGACTCATGCTGGCGTTGGCGGCAGAGAAAAGCTGGCAGGTCCATCACATGGACGTGAAGTCAGCATTCCTCAACGGAGAGCTAGCTCAGGAGGTGTTCGTAGAACAACCACCGGGCTTTGTTGAGAAGGGTGAAGAGCACAAGGTGCTCTGGTTGCGAAAGGTGCTGTACGGGCTCCGACAGGCTTCGCGAGCGTAGAACGCCAAGCTGGACACAAGCTTAAATAAGCTTGGCTTCACCAGGTGTGTAAATGAGCATGCGCTCTACACACGACGCTCCAGGGGGAGCACGTTGATCGTTAGAGTCTACATCGACGATCTAATCATCATCGGCGCCAATAAGGAGGACATCGAGACGTTCAAGCAACAGATGACGTCTCTGTTCAGGATGAGCGACCTGAGGTTGCTACCCTACTACTTAGGCATCAAGGTGATGCAGGAGGGAGGAGTCATCTAGCTCTCCCAGTCCGCCTACGCGGCCAAGCTCCTAGAGAGGGCAGGCCTCTCGATGTGCAAGGCAGCATAGACTCCGATGGAGGATCGGCTGAAGCTGTCGAAGAGGAGCACAGCGCCGACCGTTGATGCGTTCTAGTACCGAAGCATCGTCGGTAAGTTGCGCTACCTGGTGAACACACGGCCGAACATTGCGTTCGCCATGGGGTTCGTGAGCCGTTTCATACAAGATCTGAGGGAGGATCACCTCGCCGCTGTCAAGAGGATCCTACCCTACGTCGTAGGGACGCAAGGCTATGGAGTCCAGTACCGCAGGACCGGCGGAGGTTCACGGAAGCTGATCGGGTTCTGCAACAGTGACATGAGCGGCGACATCGACGACTGGAAGAGCACAACCGGCGTCGTGTTCTACCTGGGGCACAACCCCATCAGTTGGCAGGCCCAGAAGCAGCGAGTGCTGGCTCTCTCGACGTGCGAGGTGGAGTACATCGCTGCGGCGACAGCTGCATGTCAGGGTGTGTGTATCCATCGGCTGCTGTGCGAGCTCTCAGGAGAGCAGCTGCAAGCACCGACCCTGATGGAGGACAACAAGTCCGCCATCGCCCTATACAAGAACCCCGTCTTTCACGACCGCAGCATGCACATTGACGTGATCACTTCATCCGTGACTGCATCGAGAGAGGGCGGATCGCCCTCGAGTTCGTTAAAACCGGTTGGCAACTCGCGGACACTCTTACCAAGTCACTTGGGTGCATCTGATTCCTGGAGGCTCGATCTCAGGTCGGCGTGATCAAGTGGCTAAGGAGCAGCCTGGTTAGGGGAAGATTATTGGACACAACAACCCTGCTGCTCCGTTTTCACTCCTTCGACAGTTCTCAAGGCGACGAGACGGCCAGACGGGACTCCACTGTAGCAGCGCAGGCGGCAGCGTGTGACAGGCGACGTGCGCAGTGTGGCCGTGGACGCCAGTGCTATACGATAGAGTAGTTGGTAGTTGTAGAAAATTATTGTTGCACTTGCAGTGTGTGTATAAAACCCGGAGGCTTTCCTCTGATGTAGAAGCAAAAAGAAAGGCAATTCACTCGGCCAGTTTGCGTGTGTTGTCTCTGCTTCCCGTTGCGCACTGTTCATCTTCAACCTTCAGAGGTCGGGAGTGAGTTTCAGGGGTCGGCCAGGTGTGTGCTGTAGATGCAAGACCATTGAGAGACCGACATGCCATGCCGGACTTCTTGTCCAGGTGGATGACGAACTCGATGCAATCTTCCAAATCAAAGGCCAGCTCTCGGATCCGACGCACCCGGTCAGAACCAAGATGTTACCAATGCATTCCTCATTGGCCACGGTGTGGAAGGGCTCCATCATCTGGAACTCGCTGGTGATGAAGACCAGGTCATGCTGCACACTCTTCCACAGCTTTCCTTTCTCCTCGATCGCTGATCGAGCCTTGGTCAGGGCCCCCTCGACCACCAACTTGGTTAAGCCAACAGCGAGTTCCGCCATTGCTCTCTCTCTCTCTCTCTCACACACGCGCGTGACGCAGATTTTCGATTCTAGTGTGGCTAGTATTCAGATTTGTTCATCGACAGAATAGCTTTTATGGTGGCTCTCGATGTGAGAGAAGGCAAGGATTACTCGATGAGCAGAGCAATGTGCAGATCACCACTGGGGAAGACTGAACCAAACCATAACTAATTGTTCGTCGAACAGCTAATGCATCGTTGACATTGATCTGCACCGGCATACTAATTACATTTGGCAAATTTTCCCAGTTGTGGATTGGAACGATACTCTCTCAGCTTCTGTAACTCGACGTTTTGAATAATGACATGATCTCTAAAACGTAATTTTGATCTCTATTTTTTTTATAATTGTTTATTTATAAGTGATATACATATTTTTATGAAAGATTTTTTTCAGATAAATCTATTCAAATTATTTTCACATCTTTAAACATAAGAATTCTACTGTTAAAAGTATATATATATATATATATATATATGTACA
>BCLH01001157.1:71590-83340 GCA_001602315.1 Zoysia pacifica
CTCGCACCCGACCCCGCGCCGATCTCACGCCGCTCCTCCGCCGCCCCGCTCCACCGCCGCCCACCGCTGCTGCCACTCGTCGGCGTGACGTCCCCGCTGCCTCCGCTGCCGCCATCCACCACCGTCACGCAAAATTCTCGGCGTGAAACGCCCCCGCCCTGACACCACCCACCACCGGCGACAACCTCCATGGCTCGCCGCCCCGCCCGCCCCATGCCCCCCACTACCGGCTTCTCTTCCTCCGTTTTTCTATGTCCGATGGCGGAGAGGAGGAACTCGGGGGTACAAACCCACTCAGCTAAAGGATTCTTCGGTGATGATGACGCGGCGGTTGCACCATGAGCTCGTCGGAACCCTCGAAATTACTGAATGCAATGATGTGATCTGTACTGAGGGGAAGAAATTACTGAAGAAATCGAAGAAAATTACTGAAGAAGAGAAAATTACTGATGGAATCGAAAAATAACTGACGTGATCATAACAAAAAATTACTGAAGGTAAGTTAAAAAAAAAGTTCGTCGGTTGGTGGGCGCGGGTTGCAGCCGCGCGCGAGAGGGGCGCGGGGCACGCCGTTCGGGTTTGGTCAGTTGGCTTGGTCGTTAGCTGTTTAATTCTTCACCTAGGGTGTATATACATATATATAGTGCTATTCTACACTTCGGTCATCTGCGCACCCCCGACCTTGCCCACGCGCGCCCGATGGACCTAACCTCCGTGCCTGACCCCGCGCTCCGTGCCTAACCCATTGGTGTGACGCCCTCGTCGACCGTCTTCGGTGGCGCCCCTGCCACTCTCTACCACCGCCGCGCTAATTCAGCACACGATGCCCTCGCTCCGACACCGCCCATCACCGGCAACCTCCATCGCGGCCAACGCCGCCCCCCTCGCCTCGCCGCCCCACCTGCACCGGACCCCCCACCGCAGGGCCTACCTTCTTTCATTTTCTATATCTGGCGGTAGAGTGGAGAAACTTCAAGATACAAATCCATATAGCTAAGGGATTCTCCGAAGGCAATGGCGGTGACGGCTGCGTCGTGAGCTTGCCGGAGATGAGATTCGCTATGAAGGAGAGAAATTACTGACAAAATCTAGATAAATTACTAAAAGAGAACGCTAAAATACTAAATGGATCTAGAAAAATTAGTGAAGGATTCAAAGAAATTATTGAGGAAAATCGAATAAACATTATAAAAAAAGAAATTACTGAAGGAATCAAACAAAAACTATTGAAAGATTAAAAATTACTGAAACAATACAAACAAAATTACTAAATGTGACTCGGTCGGTTGGCTAGGTCAACGGGCGCGGGTGGCTCGATCGGTGGACGCGTGGGGCGGTGCACGCGCGGTTGACCACTGGGGAAGACTGAAGCAGACCATAATTAATTGTTAGTTGAACAGCTAATGCATGTTGATATTGATCTGTACCGGCATACTAATTACATTTGGCACATTTTCCCAGTTATGAATTGGAACGATACTCTCAGCTTTCATAATTCTGACATTTTGATAATGACATGATCTCTAAAATACAATTTTGACCTCTATTTTTTTCATAGGTATTTATTTAAAGAGTAAATTTTACAAAACTACAGATAATTTGTCAAAATTGTCACAAAACTACATATTTAGAAAAAGTATTTCACAAAACTATAGATTTAGTGCATATATGTATGAAAAAACTACGTATTTAAAAAATTGTATAAAAAAACAACATATTTTGTGAGTGGAGTATCACAAAACTACAGATTAAAAAGTCGAAAATCCTTCAGAGACCAATCGCTGGGGAAAATTTTGGTGCAAAAGCAATTTTAGTGCAAAGGTGAAAACAAATGTTCATGGCCGTCTGATCGCAGTCCAATCACCCAGAGGCAAGCGCAGGTCTCCCCCGAATCTCACATGCACATAGTCGCCGAAAGCCCCTTAAAAAAAAATATCTTCTCATGAAACAATCCCTCCCCAACCCCTCTTCCTCGATCCCTTCGTTGGTGAAACTAACCGGCGGTGGTTATTGTTCGCGGCAGCTATGGTGATGGAATGGGGCACCGGCCATGGGGGAGAAGATCGAGGAGACTGAAATTGGAATCGATTCTCAGTTTGGCTGGGCTTTAACATCAAGTTTAGGAGACCTGTTGCCACATATAGCCTTCGTACTTCAATTATGGATTATCCAATCTTCAGATTTTGAGCTTTCCTACACAGCCCATAATTCCAAAATTCAAAGTCGGATGATGTGGGCATAGGGCACTCAGTGCCAGCGGAGGCAGAAGGAGAAGTGCATATCGACATGTGATGCAGTGCAACTGCAGGGTCCCATCTTCATAGCTCTTGCAGGTTGGTTGCCAGAGTGGCGGCCGGGCCAAGGGTTGAGTGGCGGCGCTGGAAGACGGGCGGCGGATTCCCTGCTTCTCAAGAAAAAACTGTCACTTCTTTCCCAAACAAGAAACTTATACGTAGCTTTTCTCCCATGCGCTTCTTCTATTTGTACTGCGAACCCATCGAAAAAAAGAAGCGGGTCCGGGCCAGCTTTTTGAGACGCCCGCAGACTGGCGCCGCCTCGTCTTCCATTTGTACCTGCTGCTCGCGCTCATATCATGTAGCCTTGACACAGCGCATGCTGAGGAGCTCGACGATGAACAGCTTGCGCATCTCGCGCCAGTACTCACCTTACGGTGCAAAGGCTGTCGGTACTCTACCATCGGTACAATAGAATTTACGTAATCAGAGAGGATTAGGTGCGCTCTACATATTCGAAGTGGCCTAGTCTACAGAAGACTCAAGAGTTAGCCTAGTTTAGGCCGCCGCGGAGGCGTAATACCCTACATCCAGAGAAAGAGGGTGTATCGTATAAGCTCGTAACACAGTTACAATGGCGGAAGGGCTCTCGCTCAAGAAAGAACCCTGGCGCTAGCTCATGTGTGGTGTGTGTGTGTGAATGCTTGAGAACGTCTCGACTAACGTCTCCGGCGTGCCTTTATATAGGGGTCAGACCGGGGTTACATAGTTTGGTGCCTATGAAACTCTACGGCCCCCTAATGGGTGGGACCGTGATCTTCTGCGAGGTTGATCTTTTGACACCTGATAGCGTCAGAGCAATTGGTCGGTGTCCTTTGATCGTCCTTTGTCCATTGACGGGGGACAAAGGTGGCTCTATCCTTTGGTTTTACCGCTCGCCGGGCAGCTTTAACTTCTTCTGAACAGCTTTACCGCCTTATCAGGTTGCTTTTCCTCCTTCTGTACGTTGTCAAAAATCTCTGTGTTTGTCAGAAGTTCACCGTTGAAGTGGTGCTGACAATCGACTGCCCGAACATGTGGGTTCCGTCCCCGCGACACGCTTGGGGGCGCCGAAAATGGATCCGGCGATCGTTTGACACCACCGCGTCCATGTGGACGGTGGATTCGTCGCCTAGGAATTGTAACCATGGAGGCGATCCCATGGTTGGAGTACGTTGATTGGACGGCCATCAGGGCGCATCGATTCGTGCGGGCGCATCTTGTCAAACTAGCGCCCGTCAGGCATTAATTGCTCTGACAGGTGCGCTCAGGCCTCACCTCCACTGGCGAAGACGTCCAAGAGTCACGTCGGACCCACCTATCAACGGGTGGGGCGTGGAGATCGTGGGTGCTCGACGGTTCGAGAGCCCATGATGATGCAGTAACTGCGCCCTCCGTCTCTGTTGGAATAAAAAGGGGGAGGAGTGGGATTTCAAATCCCACTTTTTCCATTCGTCTTCGTCATCCTCCGCGCCCTTCGCCTTTCTTCTTCGTCTGCTTCATTGTTGCTCTCGCCTCTACTTCCATCGCCATAGCAACCCCCTTAACGTTATTCATAGGCCTAAGGTTGCGGGTGGCGGTGATCTTCTCGGGGTTGGCCTCGATGACGCGCTCAGAGATGACGAACCCAAGTAAGTTGCTGGAGGGGACGTCGAATACACACTTCTCGGGGTTGCTTGATGCGGTACCCGTTGAAGGTTGATGAATGTCTCCTCCAGGTCTTCGATGAGGTCTGCAGCTTGCCGGGTCTTGATTATGATGTTATCGATGTAAACCACCAGGTTCCGACCCAGCTGGTCATGGAAGCACTTTTGCATGCACCACTGATACGTGGTGCCGGCATTCATGAGCTCGAACAGCATGGTGACGTAGCAGAACAAGCTGAACGGTGTAATGAAATATGTGGCTAGCTTATTTGAGTCACGCATAGAGATCTGATGGTACTCGGAGTACGCATCGAGAAAACTAAAGGTTTTGCAGCCGGCGGTGGAGTCGACCACCTGATCTATGTGCGGCAAAGGAAACGGATCATTTGGCCATGGCTTGTTGAGACTCATATAGTCAACACACATTCTCCATTTTCCATTCTTCTTTTTAATCATTACAGGATTGGCTAGCCACTCGAGGTGATAGACCTCTTGAATTAACTTGGCATCCAGTAGCTTGGTTATCTCTTCTCCGATGGCCTGGTGCTTCTCATCGTCAAAACGTCAGAGTCGTTGCTTCACCGATCAGGACCCGAGAAGGATGTTGAGGGAGTGCTCGACGACCTCCTTCGTGATGTTTGATATATCAGAGGGTGCCCAGGCGAAGACGTCCCGATTCCAGACGAGGAAGTCAATAGTGCGCTTTCCTATTTGTCGAAGAGCGTGGTCCCGACCCTAGCCTTCTTGGTCGGGTCAGAGAAGTCGTGGATGATCTCCTTGGAGTCGTTGGCGGGCTCAAGGATGTAGATGTTGAAGGCTTGGAATCGAGAGCCAGAGCGGACCTCTTGGTCTTACAGATCTCGTTAGACTCAACTGACCCTGCGAGGGTAATGACCAGCTCGTAGCTTTCTTGCTCTCAGGCGAGCGCGTGCTTGAAGCGAGACGTCACGATGATGATGACCTTGGGCCCCGGTATCTTCAGCTTGATGTAGACGTAGTTGGGAATGACCATGAACTTGGCATAGCAGAGCTGACGGAGGATGGTGTGATAAGTGCTAACGAAGTCGACCACCTCGAAGGAGAGCCTCTCGGTCCTGAATTTCTCACAGTCACAAAGGAGACCGAGAGGGTGATCTGGCCTAGGGGCACTACGCTGCCCCCGAAGATGACTCCATAAAAGGGAGCGTGGCTCGGGGCGAGTTCAGACTCTGAGAGCTTCATGGCTTTAAAGGTGTCAATGTAGAGGATGTTGAGGGCGCTGCCGCCGTACATGAAGACCTTGGCGAGGCGCGTTGTGCCAATAATCGGGTCAAGCACTAGGGGAAGATTCCTCGGTTGAGATACGTGGTTGGGGTGGTCGGACCTGTCAAAGGTGATCGGAGCCTTCGACCACTTGTGCTAGGTTGGGACAGCGAGGTCGGCGATATTGACCTTCCGCCAGGTCTGCTTCTGGTGGCGATATTGATCATCAGGCAGTCCTCCAGCTCGGGGAAGGCCGCATCGGTTTCGCCCTCGACGTCCTTCGCAGGAGGGTCGGCACATTAAGGTTACTAGAGTCGGAACGGAAATTACTTTTGAAGAATTGCTTCATCATGTGGCAGTCTTGGAGCGTGTGCTTGACGGTGGTCGAGTGGTTGGTGCAGAGTTTCTCAAGCAGATTCTCGAAGTGGTTGTGCGTCGGCCGACTTCCTCGCTTGGGGTCGAGGCTATCGCTCTGTGATGCCCACGAACTCGTCGTCATGTTGCTGGCTCTTCTTTGGTCTCTTGATGCTCGAACCGCCCCCGGACCGATCGTCTCAGTGGTCGAGACTGACCGATCGGAGCGGTGGTCAGACTTACGGTCGGGCTTGGACTTCTCCTTGTCCTTGCCCCGGTCCCTGTCGAAGTTGGCTTGGACAACCTTCTTTCCGGTGGCGAAAGTGGTGGCGATGTCAAGAAGGGCGCAGTCCGTCCGAGGGGCTTTACACCCAAGCTTGTGGACGAGCACCATGGAGATCGTGTCGAAGGTGAAGACGTTGATGACATCGGCGTCGCTTACGTCAGGTAGCTCGTTGCGCTTCTATAAAAAACGCTAGATGTAGTCCCGGAGCAACTCATTCGACCTCTGCTTGCAGTATTTCAGGTCTTAGGAGTTACCTGGCCGAGTATATGTCCTCTGAAAGTTATAGACAGATCCGCCGGAGGTCGAATCAGTCATGGATACAACCCTCGGGAAGTTGCTCGAGCCACCCCATGACCGAGTCGGACAGGAAGAGTGGCAGGTACTGGATGGCGAACATATCTTTCACACCCCCCTCTATAAGCGAGGCGATAATCGTCGAGACAGTGGATTGGATTGGTCTCACCCGAGTATTTGACGATGTTGGTCGGAGCGCGGAATCTTTGTGAAAAAATTGCTTTGTGGATCTGCGTACCGAATGCCTGGGGCTCGACCTCGTTAGGGCTGGGGCTCTGGGGATGGTAGTAGCTACGTCATCAGTCACAGCGGCCGAGAGTTCGTTCCCGCTCGTACTCGAAATAGCGCTCGCTCCTGGCCTGCCTCTTGGCGTTGATGGTGTGGTGGACATCACGGTGTTGCCCGAGGTGTTGGCGAATAGATTCAGCTGACAGTGGAGGGTCTTATACCTTGGTGTGGCTGCCGTAGCTGCCACGGGTTAGGTTTCATCAGTCGGCGCGTGGTCGTTGAATGCTGCGACCGGAGCGATGGTTCTGGTTGTTGAAGCGCGTCGTAGAGGTAGACGCGTAGACGATCGTAGGCTCTTTGAGCATGGGGTTGTCAGGCATAGCAGACTCGTTGAGGATATAGGCCGCCGCTCTGTCAAAGACGGGCGTGCCGCCGTCTGACCACTCACGGGCCCGGGCGTCGGCGCTCGTTGCGGCAGCTTCTTTGCCCAGAGTATCGGCCCCGGAGTCTTGCTGGGTTGGCGTCTCCGCGGCCTTCGGAGCGTGCAGCATGAAGCACTCTCGTGATGGGTCGTGACCCAGCACCATGTGAGCTCAGCGACAGCGGGTCGCACGCTTCTTGCGTGAGGCTGGAGATGAAGCTCGCCGCCTTGATCGACAATGAAATCCAAACTCTCAAAGCGGAAGGCCTGGCCGGCAGTGAAGGTAGGGACGTGCCACGATCGACCATCATGAGCGATGGCAAACGTGAAACTCCCAAAGCGAAGGTGAGAAATCGAAGTCTCTCCCACCAAGGTGAAAATTGAAGCCATCGAAAAACAAAGCGAAAACGCACCACAAAAACCTCCTATCTGGCGCGCCAACTGTCGGTGTTCTGACCACCGGCATAGTAAAATTTTTATAATCAAAGAAGGATTAGGTGCGCTCTTCGTATTTGATGTGGCCTAGTTTACAGGAGACTCAAGAGTTAGCTTGGGTCGGGCCGTCGCAAAGGTGTAATACCCTACGCCTAAGGAGATAGAGGATGTATCGTATAAGCTTGTAATAGGGTTACAATGGCGGAAGAGCTCTCGCTTGAGCAAGAACCCTGGCGCTCGTGTGTGGTGTGTGTGAATGCTTGAGAACGTCTTGACTAATGTCCCCGACACCCTTTTATATAGGGGTCCGACCAGGGTTACATGGCTTATGTCTACAAAACTGGGCGCCCCGACGGGTGGGACCGTGATTTTTTATGAGGTTGATCTTCTGACGCCAGGTGCCAAAGTAGTTGATCGGTCTCCTTCGATCGTCCTTTGTCCATTGACGGAGGACAAACATGGCTTTACAGTTTGGCTTTACACTGGCCAGGCAGCTTTACCTTCTTTTGAACAGCTTTATCGCCTTGTCATGTTGCTTCATCTTCTTGTGTACGTTATTATAAATCTCTGTATTTATCAGAAGTTGACTGTTGAAGCGGTGGCCGGCCCGGGGGTCGATCGGATTTTGTCGTCGTCTGGCCCCGAGCCTGGAGTGGTCGGGCTTGTGTCTTCGGGCGATTCCGATCATCGGGAACCAGGTGATGTGTTCGGGTAGTCTCGACCCCAGGGGTCGGATCGCATCTTTGGGTCTTGACGTGGTGACCCCAGGGGTCGGATCGCATCTTTGGGTCTTGACGTGGTGAAGTCCTTCGTGGGCTGCGAGTTAGGCTGTGGACTGTAATCCACAGCTGAGCTTTCGTATTTATGCTGAGTCGGTAGATATTCGGTGTACATAATCCCAACAAAGGCCACGTTCTTGAAGTTGTAGGACAGGCGCTTGGGCCCCGGTGGCCCTGGCCTGCTGCAACAGTCCTCATCTCGCTCCTTCCTCACCTCCCGCGCCACCTCCGCTGATGACACCACCACCGTCGGTGCCATGCCCAGCCGCAGAAGCATCAGGGGCCGTGCCGCTGCGCCAGCTCACGGAGGTCCCTGTGGGGCAGCGGGCCGAGCTGGTGCAGGTTGCACAGGATCGGTACCTGCACGGGGCCCGGAGGTCAGGTGGCCGCACGCCTTTAAAGCTGCGGCCGCACCACTTCAAGACAACGAAGGACAGTATCAGGACAAGGAAGCTCAGCTGCCATTGCTGCAGCAGAACGGCAAGGAGCTTGGAGGAGAGCAGTAATGGAACGTCAGCCATTGTGATACCGTCGAGCTTGCTCTTGCGGTGGATTCAGTGAACTTACTAGCGGTTCTTGTACCCGTCTCTTGCTCTCGTGATTCGACGCCGTACTATAATCGTTGCCCCCTTGGCTTGTGATTAAGTGACCCTTAGGTTATACTGTAGTCGTATGTACCATGGCCACTGCCGTATGGGGTCGCTGCTCCACGTGGCCTATCAATCAGTAGCCATGTTACTACTTCCTTCATGGGCGAAGCGAGACTCAGGATTCACTAGGTTAGCACCATTTTCTACCGATGTGTCATTAGCATTGTAACTACATTGCGATAATATTTTACAATAGATTTTCAAAAAATCTTCAGTGTCAGCTAACACCGTTGTTAGATGTAGCTCCACCCTAATTTCCTTTACGCCAGTGGATCCACGCCCTTAAACTGAGATTAGGTTCTCCAGAAAGAAGAGAGAAAATCACCAGCCCCAGACCAAGTTTGTGTTTAACAGAGACAATGTATGACATATACAGCATCTTAATTAGTTATTCAACCGGCGGCAGACCATGAATTTTTGTTCCATACAAAAAATATCCAATATTATAATAGCTAGGGTCAAAACCATTAGCATTTTGCAGCCGAACAAAACAGTAATCACCGCAAATATTTATGTCGACTGAACTCTCCGATCTAGACAGATCGAAAGATAAACTGATGCTAACTGACCAAATTGCATTTGACCATATCCTAGTACGACAAAGTTTGCAACTCCCTAAACTTAAGAACTCGAATATCAACAAAATCCTCATGCATATGCATGCATACCTTAATCTTCTTCGGATCAACAGGTCAAACTGCTCGATGTGATTGATAATCTCGATCGACGCCACAGCGTCCAGCCCATGAACAACGACTTAGCCCTCGTTAATCTGCACTGGAGTCCCAACCTTTCCGTAAGCATGCTGAGACGTGGGTCCTGTGTGCAGATACACCGTTGTCTAAACTATTTTTTTAGTGTTCTACTCCCTTCATCCGAAAATAAGTGACGTTTTTAACTTTTTGAAATCGTCATTTGGTACCATTCGTCTTATTCAAAAAGTTATAAAAATACAAAAATAGAAAAGTCATAATTAAAGTACTTCTAATAATGAAGCATTTCACAATAAAGTATTACATAACTGTGTTCAACAGGCTAGCTGCCCGCCATTGGAGATCATTTCAGTGGTAGGCACTTTACCCACTACTACTCTTGACCTGCTTATAGTGGCAACTATTGAGCTAAAATGAACGAACCAGTTGCATCGAAAGTTTAAGTTTACGAGGAAAGGTAGTGAATTCACTTCAACTTTAACAGCTTAATGATGGATCGATCTTCTGCAAGCCGCTGAAAGCCCGCCACTAAAGGTCTAGTGGTGTTTAGCAATCAGGTTATCTAAACTAGATTTTGAATCAAATTTCAAATGATACGGCTTAATGCTTTAGCTAAGTCAATATCAATTTTAGCTAGCTCAGCTAGTTAGATTCCTTGTAGTGGAACTTATCGATCCAGATTCGAGCTCTAGCATATGTGTTGCATTCGGTTAATTATTCTCTTTCAATGCAAGAGCAACGTCCTTGGAGACAGTCAGATCAGTAAGCTCCATGTATTATAATTTTGATCACGAACGGCACAGCGTCCATCTGCACTAAGTCCCAACCTTGCACGTAAGCATGCTGGGAGAGTTTATTCTCGAGGAAGAACAGACAAATTCGCCAGATTCAAACCAAGTTTCTGAATAACAGAGACAATGCATGACATAAACAGCAACTTAGGTATTCAACTGACAAACACTACCGGAAACCGGCTCTTTGCCGAGTGCAATTCCACGGGTGTCACAACAACAACGTACGGCGTACAGAAAACACTCAGAAAACACTCGGAGTGTCATAGGTCTAGCACTCGGCAAACCTTTTATTTGCCGAGTGTCAAGTACCATGCACTCGGCAAAACTGACGTTCGTTTGCGACCGTTACGGTTTGCCGAGTGCTTATATTTGACACTCGGCAAAAATCAGCTATTTGCCGAGTGCCAGTCTTTGACACTCGGCAAAAGACTATTTTGTCGAGTGTATTCCTGAACACTAGGCAAAAGGCTTTTTTGTCGAGTGTTTTTTGTGAACACTCGGCAAAGAATTTGATTTTTTTTCCCGCACCTGCCCTCCAAACTTTTTTGCTGCCGACATACTATGTATGCTACTCCATATTAAAATTTGGTACATTTTTCGATCTTTTTGCTATATTTAGTTAATTTATTTTATTTAATAAAATTTTTGGAGATAAGTCAAATTTGAACTGCAAGTGATTCGAATAATACAATAAAATGAATAAAAAATATATTCATGTTATTGAGTTTAATGTGAGGCCTTATCCGAGAAGTAATAGAAAATTTCGAACATGTTTGTCCATAAAATATGACCATAAACGTGTGGCCGAATTGTTTTAAAATTCTATAAAAAACAAACAAAGTCTGAAAATCATAAGATTTGTCAAGATCTCATGATATCATATGTAGAACATGTAATAAAAAATTGAGCGCATTTCACACAAATTATCACGTACGCTGCTTAGAAATCGAAGCATCTCTAAACAAAAATCTTACTATTGAGAAGGATTTTTTGAGATTTAGAGTCAAAGTGATGATCGAGTTGAGGTTTCACTTCAAAACTTTTTGTATAGGAAATAACCAACATAGATTGTTTCATGTGAAATTTTGGTGAATTTTCGGATCCGTTTGATAATTTTAATCAATTTATTACAATTATAAAATTTTAATTGGTATAAAATAATTTTGAGGTATAACTGTATGAAATAATGGTCTAATATTCATGCAACCATGGAATATGCATTGTTGAGAGAATTTGACAAGGTATTTTCAAAGCATATTCAAATAAATTTAGTAAAACACGTTATAGAAAAGAATAAAAGAATAAAATAAAAATACAGTTTGCCAAATGTCAGCCAGTAGACACTTGGCAAACACAGAGTTTGCTGAGCGCCGTGGGCTGGACACTCGGCAAACCAGGCGGTGTTCAAAAAGAGTACTCTATGTTTGTCGAGTGCTAGGATCCGAGCACTCGGCAAACCCGATCTGGTACTTGGCAAAACCGATTTGGCACTCGGCAAACCAGTTGTTTGTCGAGTGCCAGGATTCGAGCACTCGGCAAACCGTTCTAGCACTTGACAAATTATGCGATAAGAAGACTTGTCTGCTCTTTTCGACTGTCACTCACACACACACACCCGCCCCGCCCCGCCCCGTC
>BCLH01001157.1:83399-101032 GCA_001602315.1 Zoysia pacifica
GTCCGTTTGTGACCGTTACGGTTTACCGAGTGCCGCACTCCGACTCGCTTCGGCCGTCGTCGCCGTGCCTCAGTCGCCTCAGGTGAATTTTCTTTCATGTTATGGTTGTTGAACACGTAGTTGGTGGGAGCAGCTATGAAAGACAGTGTATTAGATGCTCAACATTGACGACATTATTTTCTTTTTGTTGCAGGAGAGACTTAATTGCATCATCCTCGACTTGTCACTTTGCAGGACAGCAAGGTGAGACATAAAAGTCTTCTTTTTCTTTTCATGTTCATAGATCATGTAACCTAGTTAGACATCTCCCGTTCGAAACAGATACGGTTAGAAATATGCAGATCTTTGCATTTCTATAACCGTATCTGTTTCGAATTGTCCACGTTTTTTGTACAGTTCGAGGATGCGTAGATGGGGTTAGTTTCCATGGTCTACTCCTATTCGAGACAGAGTTTTGGCATCACCTCTCTGTTGTGACTGGATACACAATCTCTCTTGCAGGACGTGTATTCTGGTCACAGTAGAGAGGTGCTGCCGAAATTCTGTCTCGGATAGAAGTAGAGCATGGAAACTAACCTCATCTACGCATCCTCAGGTGGGATTAGGACCTATCTTCACCTATTAGATTATACAAACATCGTGTAGATGTAATTGATTTTTATATCACTCGCTGATATGTTAGAGGATGGACGATCGTGCATGGATGTACACGGGATGCTCAAGTCAGGGTTCGTTGACCGATGAATGGATTGAGAAAACTGATGCTTTCCTAGAACTAGCATTTGCCAAGGTTAAAGGAGCGCCTGCCACTTGGTGTCCTTGCAGCAGATGTGCTAACATGCGTCGACAAACAAAGGTGGTCATGGGTAAACATCTTTGCAAGAATGGATTTACGGTAGACTACACCCGGTGGATTTACCACGGTGAAGCCGATCGTATGAGAGACGAAGTCGTGAGACAACGTGTCGAGAATTATGATGCTGATGGCGGGGTAGAAGACATGTTAAATGACTATCATGAAGCACACTTCGCTGAAGGAGGTAGGGAAGAGGAGCCAGAGGCAACCGCAAAGGCGTATTACGACATGTTGACTGCGGCACAGAAACCCTTTCACGGTCGGACAAAGGTTTCTCAACTGGATGCCATTGGATGCGTAATGGCCGTAAAGTCCCAGTTTAGCCTAAATCGAGACGCGTTCGATGTTATGTTGATAATTTTTGGCAGCATGCTTCCTGAAGATCACATTCTGCCAAATAACATGTATGAGGCACGGAAAATCTTTCGTGCACTTAAGATGCCATGTGAGCAGATACATGCTTGTCCGAAGAGGTGCATCTTATTTAGGAAAGAACACGCGAAAGCAAAGTACTGTGCAAAGTGTGGATCCTCTAGGTTCCTAGAGGTAGACTCTGGTGATGGTCAAAAGAGGCAGCTCGCGGTACCCGTGAAAATCTTACGGTACCTTCCGTTCATATTGAGGATCCAACAGCTATACAGGACTGAGGAATCTGCGAAACAGATGACGTGGCATAAAAATGGACGTCAATACAATCCTGAGAAGCGAGTACATCCTTCTGATGGTGAAGCATGGACCCATTTTGATGTGATTCATCGCGACAAAGCTTTAGAGGCTTGAAATGTACTTATTGCGCTGGTAACAGATGGGTTCAATCCTTATGGAATGATGGCTGCCCCATATACTTGTTGGCCCGTGTTCGTCATCCCCCTCAATTTACCCTCAGGCGTCCTCTTTCAACGACAGAACATATTCTTGTCGTTGATAATTCCTGAACACCTGAGGGATAAAATGAGTGTGTTCATGGAGCCTGTGATTGATGATTTGCTCCATGCTTAGGAGGAAGGGGTCTGGACGTATGACCGAGCTACAAAGAGGAACTTTAAAATATATGTTTGGTACCACTACTCCCTGCAAGACTTCTCGGCGTATGGGATATTCTGCGGTTGGTGTGTTCACGGGAAGTTCTCATGCCCAGTATGCAAGGCAGCTCTGCAGTTCATTTGGTTGAGAAAGGGTGGCAAGTATTCTTCGTTCGACAAACATCGACAATTCCTCCCTCTTGACAATCCATTCAGACGAGACATCAAGAACTTTACGAAAGGTGTCATAGTTACAGAGCCTGCACCGCAGATGATGACAAACGCCGCAGTTCGTGCTCAAATAGATGCTCTCGAGGTCAGTGAACAAGAAGGTGGTTTTGTGGGATATAGTGAGCAACATGCCTGGACTCAGAAGTCAGGCTTGTGCAGGCTTCCCTACTTTGATGACCCTCTATTTCCACATAACATTGATGTAATGCACACTGAAAAGAATGTTGCCGATGCCCTATGGGCAACAATCATGGACATTCTCGATAAGACAAAGGACAACGTTAAAGCTAAATTGGATCTGGCAATATTATGCGATAGACCAAAACTAGAAATGACACCTCCTAGAGGCGATAAGTCATGGAGGAAGCCTAAGGCCGAATTCGTCCTGAAGAGACCACAAAGGAGAGAAGTACTAGAATGGTTCTAAACTTTAATGTTCCCTGATGGGTATGCATCAAATATGAGGAGGAGAGTGAACTTATCTACTATGCGAATCAATGGGCTAAAGAGTCATGACTATCACATATGGCTTGAGCGGCTTCTTCTGGTGATGGTTCGAGGCTATCTCCCTGAGCACATCTGGCTAGTGCTAGCAGAGTTGAGCAATTTCTTCCGTCAGCTTTGTGCTAAGGAGTTATCTCAGACCGTGATTGCAGACATAGAGAGAATGGCACCTGTGCTGCTCTGTAAGTTGGAGAAGATCTTTCCACCTGACTTCTTCAATCCGATGTAGCATTTAATTTTGCACCTCTCGTACGAGACACGAATGGGGGGCCTATGCAGGGCCGTTGGTGCTATTCAATTGAGAGATGTCAAAAGGTTTTTCAAACTAAATATAAAAATAAATGCAAAATTGAAGCTTCCATCGCAGAGGCATACATTCTAGAGGTGTCAAACTTCACAACAAAATACTATTGTGACAACCTTCCTATCGTGCATAACCCAACCGCTCGTTACAATGCGGGCGAAGACGAATTGAACCTCAGCATTTTTTGAGGGCAACTCGGAAGTACAAGTGATGCGACCCATAAGACCTTGAAACAGGAAGAGTGGCGCAATATTATGGTATATATGTTGACCAACCTTTCCGAAGTGGAGCCGTACATGTAGGAATTTCATCATCAATTCTGGTGTGAATCAAGGGAACCTACCCCGCATGAAGCTGAGACACTTCTTAGACAGGGTGCGAGAAATGTAATGCCCGATTTCATGTCTTGGTCCAAACATAAGGTACTGTCCAATTTACCTCGTACTTAGTTTGACATTACAAGTTTCTCGTATGTGTAAATAATACAATGAATTATCTTGATTTATCTCGTAGGGCCAAACCGATGCGTCTATGAGTGCCGAGTTGAGACAAGTCACCGACGGCTGTGCTTGTAGGGTCAGGTCATTTACCGGTTATGATGTGAATGGATATCGCTTTCACAAAACAAAACATAAGCATAGTTGGCCCAATCGAAAAACGACAAATACTAGAGTTTTTACGCAAGGCCTTGATGGGGTCGAGTATTATGGAAGAATTGAAAAAATATATGAACTTATGTTTCATGCTTACAAACCTCTTAATCCTGTCATATTCAAATGCCATTGGTTTGATCCTGAAGAAGTGAGACGGAACCCTAATCTTGGGTTAGTCGCAATTCGACAATCATCTGTCTTACCAGGAGACGATGTCTATATTGTGGCTCAACAGGCCACACAAGTTTATTATCTCTCTTACCCGTGCCAAACCGACGACCATCTTAAGGGTTGGGATGTTGTGTACAAGGTATCTCCACACGGTAAATTACCAGTCTCAAACAATGAAGATTACAACACATATGACGGAGAGTTCTTTCAAAAAATTGGGCTAGAAGGTACTTTTGAGATAGACCTAACCGAAGCGATCGGAATGGAAGTAGACAATGAAAGGGCTATCGACGAGGACGCTGGAGATGAGGTTCATAATGTGAAGGACTTAAAATTGCTTAAGCGATTACATTTAGGCAAAAACAGTGATGACACCATTCCTCCTTCGAAGCATGGGCACGATTATATTGACATTGGTGATAGTGATGATGAGACTTGTGATCCAGCTAATCTCAATCATGATGATTATTTTTAATACATGTATGATTCGTACTAATAATTAATTTTTATTGTTTAATACTAGTTCATTTTCTAATTTTCTTTTTTGAATTTTCTTTTAATACATTTTGTTTATCTGTGCTGATTGGTTTACTCTTTTTAATTGCAGGTGATTGGGCAAAGATGGTGGGCGGTTTCAAGAAGACAAAATCGCTGTACAAAAGAGGTTCTGATGCAGCTGAGGGGTCCATGGGTAAGAGTACGATCTGCCCTCGGCGTACAGCAATGCGATCGTCCACAGCCATCTCAGTGAGTACACTGAGATGGCTAGAGAGGTCTATGGGCAAGAGTATGATCCGAGCACCCAGAACCTTGATGGAGAAGTCGTCATGAGGGTAGGAGGAGACAAGAAGCACGGGCGGTACTGGAATGGCGACAGCATATTCGACACGGCCAGTACTCCCGCTCTCTCAGATTCGAGCAAGGAGCACGAGTTCAAGCCCGGCCATACGTCTACGACCAGCTACTGCACAGTCTCGAATGGAGGCAATCTAGATTACTTCTGTTTTATTCGTCGTTCTTTGATTTTAACATACCTTTACTTTGCATTGTAATATTGAGGTGAAATATTGTAGGCCGAGCTGGCAGAAGAGAGGAGACTAAAAGAGGCGATGGCGGCGAGGATGGAGGCCGATCGGCAGAGGCAAGAGACTGAGCGGCAGAGGATGGAGCAGATGTTTCACTGGATGCAAAGTCTTAGCGAGAAGATGGGTCAACCTCTGCCACCGAAGCTATTCCCTCCTCCTGCAACTACTTCAGTGAGTATGAATGTTTTAAGTTGCTTGTTTCTACTTTAAATCTTGTCTAACATATGCAATCTTTCTCTTTTGTACAGAATCAATCGACGGCATCGAATCAATCGCCTTATACGCCATAGTGGCCTCGTAGTTGATCTGTGTGTGAAGATATTGGACTATGTCTGAAGTTATTGGAATATGATACATGTTTATTGTGTTTTGTATGAGACTTGTTTATATAAACTGTTTGTGATGTGATTTATATGTTTTTTGACTATATAAATTGCCTGTGATGTGATCTATATGTTTGTGGTTTATATAAACTGCCTGTGATGTGATATAAGTGTGATTCTATATGTTTGTGGTTTATATAAACTGCCTGTGATGTGATATATGTGTGATTTTAGCTGATTTTAAAATTTCAAAAACATATTTTGTCGAGTGTCTAGGTAAAAACACTCGACAAATACTAAGATTTTGCCGAGTGTATTTACCACGACACTAGGCAATCTCGACACTCGGCAAAGTCTTTTTGTTTTTGCCGAGTGTTTCTACCCAGACACTCGACAAACATTTAATATTTGCCGAGTATCGTGAGACAGGCACTCGGCAAAGTCTCTGTCACTGTTTTCTATCTGTTCGGTCTATTTTTTTTGCCAAGGGTTAAAAGCACTCGATAAAGCTTTTGCCGAGTACCCGAGAAAAAACACTCGGCAAACGGCTCTTTGCTGTCAAAAAGTAGGCCGAGTGGCCTATGCTGTGGGCGGCACTCGGCAAAAATGTTGCCGGGTGTTTTTTGCTGTTTGCCGAGGGGCATTCCGGTTGTGAAACCCTGACATTGCATTTGCCAGCAAAGATATATCATACATTCTGATATATATTTAGAGTCAAAACCATTAGCATTTGATCGACTTGCCATTTTAATTAACAGCCAATCGAACAATACAATAATAGGGCAAATTAATAGCTGAACTATCCGATCAAGACAGGTTGAATTACCAAATAATGTCCATTTTGACTATCAACACCCAGGATATTGTAATCTTTTAGATAGGAGCAAACAAAATGATATATAGCATGCGAATGTAGGAAAGTTCTGTCCTATGGGAGAAGCCAGGAATGCACTGACAGAGACAGTGGAAATGCACGGCTACTGCTCAATGTCAACAGCATGCCTCCTATAATATCGAGAAGTGTTCCACCTGTGTCGTTTCTGACGACGCAGATTCTCTGGAAGGAGACGACAAAATCACCAGCCTTAGACCAAGTTTTGTTTAACAGAGACAATGTATGATATTGAGTATACAGCATCTTAGTTAGTTATTCAACCAGCGGCAAGCCATGAAGTTGCTTTTTCTCTGGGAAAAAAAAATCAACATTATAATACCTACGGTCAAAACCAATAGCATTCGATCGGTCGGCAATTTTAGCAGCGCATCAAATTAAACAATAACTCCTCAAATAGATGTGGACTGAACTCTCCGATCAAGACAGATCGAAATATAAAGAGTAAAATGCATCATCGGCCCTCCAACTTTTGCATTTCTGACACTTTAAACTATTGCCTTCCGTCTCATATACGTCTCTAAACTTATTTCTGACACTTTAAACTATTGCCTCGATATCATCTGAGTCTCTAAATTCTTATTTTTCATTTCTAGCTCTTTAATATATTTAAAAAATATTTTTTCCTATTCATATTATTAAAAAAATTGTTCAAATGCACAAAATTACAAGTTATTTTTACTAACCTCAATGATAAAGAAAATTATAATAAAATATATGATATTTTTATTTCTACTTCTCTAAATATATTTAAAGTCCTTTTTTAATTCATCTTATTTCAAAAATTAGTTCGCATGTGTAAAATTATGTGTCATTTTTAGTACCTTTAATGAAAAAGTAAATTATAACAAAAATATATGATATTTATCATTTTTTCAATAATAAAAATAATCATAAAATCCTTGATTTCTCAGATATTTATATAAGAGCTAGTCAGTACATGCATGGACCGAGCTTATAGTTTTGGTAGGGTTGCATGACATTCCAGCTATTTTGCACTCTAGAGGATTTTATATTTATTTTATTATTTGAAAAATATGATAAATATCATGTATTTTTGTTATAATTCACTTTATAATTAAAGGTAGTAGAGTTATAATTTTACATACTTGAACAATTTTTTGAATAATATGAATAGGAAAAAAATACTTTTTATATATATTAAGAGTCAAAAATGCAAAATAAGAGTTCAGAGAACCTGATGAGACTGAAGCAATAGTTTAAAGTGTCGTAAATAAGTTTAGAGATCCCATTGAAACGGAGGCATTAGTTTAAGGTTCAACAAATATAAATTTACATTAACTAACCAAACTACATATGACTATATCCTAGTACAACAAAGTTCGCAACTTCCTAAATCCCAAGAATTTAAGGTTCAACAAATTCCTATTACGTATGCATGCATACCTTAATCTTTTCTTGTGATAGCCAGGTCAAACATACTCCATGAGTCCAATTATCTCGATAACGACATCACAGCGTCCGCCCTCGTCAATCTGCGCTGGAGCCCGAAGACTCGGAGGTGCACAGGGCCGACGAACTACGCCCATCCTGAATCCTGATGCACGTAAGCATGGTGAGACGTGGGGGTCCTGTTGCGGTTAGCTTTCGTTAATTCGCTGCCACCATCCGACCACACACCCTGTGTGGATTTCTTTCCTGCTGCTAGCGTTAATGGGCCGAATCTGTATTTTATAGCTTCTCCCATCAGACCTCTAGTGGGCTGCGCACCAGACAGCAGCAGGCCGCACCCAGTAAACATTAGTTAGCCATGATTTATTTAGTATTTTAAATTGTAAATTAAATTTTAAAGCTTTTGTATATTACACCATAATGAATTGAATGTTTCAGTCGTAAGTTCCAGTATTGAAAATAAAATATTTCATCAGTAAAAGTCAAATGCTCCAGTCGTAAAATAAATTGTTATATCAATAAAAATTAATTGCTTGTAAAAAAATTAAACATAAGCTGTATAAAAAGAAAGAAAAAAATATTGTTCCCGTGGTGAGAATTAAATGTTCCAGTAGTAGTGGTCAATTATTTCATCAGTAAAATCCTAGAAATAAAAATAAATTATTCTAACTTTTCATGCAAAAATAAAAAAAAAATTATAAATTGAAATAAAAATTAAACAATAATATAGAGTACAAATTTAAAATAATAAATGTGTAAAAATTACTACTTTATAAAATAAATATAATGAAGTAAATATATAAACCCAAAAACGGAAAATAGAAAACATGTACTGAGCCGCACCATAGTGGGCAGAAAAGAGAAACGTTAAACATGTACAGGGCCGCACCATAGTGGGCCGAAAAAGAAAAATGTCCAGTTGAAGGGGGGGCGGAGGAAGGCTGGGGCTTACCATAGGCGGAGAGGAAGATTCCCGGAGACATGGTCCCCTGTATACAGAGGAGATATAGATACGGTGGATACAAAGGACAAAATTGCTAGGCTCAGGGTGTGTTTTGCAGAGCTTATTTTAACTGTCTTATGTTACTGTTTATACAATATAGATATAGTAAAAATACTATTTATAAAAATTATTTTTACTCGAGCCGGACAAAGCACGTTTTCGGAGCTTTTCGGGCTTATAGCATTGTAGCTACTGTAGCCATATTATCATAAGCTGAAACTGTCAGAAGCTGTGCCAAAGAGGCTCTAAGTCTCTGAATAACATACACAATATACAACATGCTCCTTCTATCTTAAATTTTTATAACTGTTTACTTCTAAGATATTTTTTACTATTCATCTTTTAAAAGTGTAGTAAATATTATAAAATATTTTTTACATTTTGCTTTAAGATTATTTAAAACAAGACTTATAGTTTTATACCTTTAAAACATTTTTTTGATAAGATAAATGACTAAAAATAACATTAAAAATCAACATTAACAACAACAAAATTAGAACGGAGGGAGTAGCATGCAAGCCACGATGTTTCATTCCCTCACAAGGATCCGCTTCATTAAAATCTTAAAAAATTATCATATATTGATGACTATTATAAACCATGTGAATACAAGGGGGATCCATATACATGGTAGGGGGTGTGGGCACACCCATAAAAAATTGAAAAACCAGTGATTGAGCCTTGTTCAAGAGGTGAGAAGATGTGGATCGATTCTGGGCCACAGAGTGCTAGCTGGTTTAATCGAAGAAATAAGTCCTATTAACCTCCCTCCACTATTGCGTTCTGGCCGTTGGGTTTCACATTCAAAATATTAGATATTTTGACTCACTTAACTTTTCAACTGTTAGTCTTTCTTTTTGAGCGGTTTTGAGGTAGGTTTTGTCGTACGTGGCAGGGTGACATGGCATTTTTTTTTTTTGCTAATATGAACCGCTGACGTGAACATTCGATTTGGCTTAGTTTTATTTTAAATTAAAAAACTTTGTATAGATTTAAATTATTTTACAGGGAACAAAATTTGTTTTAGGACCAATTTCAAATTCAAAACACTTTATTTTAAAAAATTTAGAAAGAAAAATAACAATAAAAAATAATCTAGACCTCTGAAATCAGTGGATAAGATTTTATTTTTTTAATTCATATAATTCCAAGTATTTTTATTTTTTTCACATCCTTTTTTTAGAAATTTATAAATTTCATATTTTGAACTTGAATTCAAATTCAAACAGAGAGCTGAGTCACGGTCCGTTATAAATCTGTTTTCTTAATTTTGTATAAATAAATCGATTTTAAATTTGGAGATAAGTCAAAAAAAACTTTGTTATAATGAAGAGATATATCATCCTCCAAAGTTTTAAATTCATTCGAGTTTGGTAAGTCATATTTTTAAGGCAAAACAGATGGCTTCTGCTGAGTTACCGTCTCATTATAAATCTATCTTCTAATTTTTGTGTAAATAAATCTATTTCAAATTTAGAGATGAGTCAAAATAAAATTGTTTCTCATTAAGGGACCTATTATCCTCCAAAGTTTCAAATCCATCCAAGTTCAAAAATTTATGTTTTTGAGAAAAGATGACTGCAGAGTCATTGTCCCATTATAAATCTATTTTTTAAAAATAAATCTGTAATTAGAGATACTCCAAAACAAAAGTTATTCGAGAAGAAATCTATCATCCTTCAAAATTTAAAATTCATGCGGGTTCTTCGAGGAGACTATAGTCCTTGAGGGCATTAAAGATCTTCCCGCATGCATTGTTTGCTTTAGACCAATCATGTATGAATGACCATCAATCGAGTTCAAACAGAGTGTGAATATTACGCTGGCTACGTATAGCGTATACGTACTGCTGTCACGTGGATGCCTTGACTTATTCGTAGCCACGCACGTACCGATAAAGATGAACTACTCTGCAGATTGTTATCTCTCCGTTTTTAAATTAATATCGCTGTTAATTTTTAATCTCAATTTTGATTTTTCGTCTTATTTAAAAAATTAATTCAAATATGTAAAATTTTAAATTGTGATTCAAATAACTCTAATAATAATCAAATTATAATAATATATATATTTTTTATCAAAAAATTCGAATAAAACGAATGATCAAAAAGTTGGTATTAAAAATCAACGATGACATCAATTTAACAAAAAAAAATGATTAAGCTGTCTCGCTCCGTGTGGCTCCATGCTAACGACGTCCCGATAGACTTTTAGGCCGCCCTACCAAACACGATTGACACGGTTTACCCAAGCTGCACGTCGTTGAACAAATTAATTATGCTACTCCTAGTTAGCTTCGGGACGTCTCGGTGCACTACATAATACTATATACCAGGCCACAGATCACAGTGCAGTAGGACTCCTACCCAACATGACCTCCGGCAGCAGTCCACTCTGCCTGCTGCTCCATTTGATTTTACTCCTAGGAGTGCACCTCTCCTACTCCCTCGCAGCCCACAGCAAACCACCCTCCTGCCAGCCAGACCATGCCTCGGCCCTGCTCCAGCTCAAACGCTCCTTCTCTACCAACGGGTCCCAATGCACCCTCGCATCGTGGCGACCCGGCACCGACTGCTGCCGCTGGGAAGGCATCCGCTGCGGGGACGCCGACGGCCATGTGACCGCCCTCGACCTGGGCGAGTGCGACCTCATGAGCGGCGGCGGCCTCCACCCGGCGCTCTTCGACCTGACGTCCCTGTGCCGCCTGGACCTCTCCGGCAACGACTTCAACGAGTCGCGCCTCCCCTCCGCCGGGTTCGAGCGCCTCGCCGACCTCGTCTACCTCAACCTCTCTGCCACGGGCTTCGTGGGCGAGATACCGCGCGGGATACGGCGGCTCAGGAAACTGGTATCCCTGGACCTCTCTGACTGGATCTACCTCCTCGAACTGGACGACTATTTCGTGCCGCTCGGCGACGGGCAGTGGCCTCTCGTCGAGCCGGACCTTGGCTCGTTAGTCGCCAATGTTAGTTAAGCCATGCACTGCAAAATAATTAGGACTGCATGTTTATCTTCCGTTTTGCTTGCGCACGAGCACTGAGTTTGTGGTCGCCGTGCGGATAGGAGGTAGTGGCAGCGAGATTAGCTCGCGCACGTATAATTGCATAATAAAAGGAGAACGAAGAACAGAAAACGCTGCAGTTGTTGAGCAGCACAAACTCTCCGAGTTCCTCGCGTTCCAAGTGTTCGTGTGTGTGCTTCGTCTCACTGGAGAGCTCACGACCCTAGCCGGTGTTCATCAGTGCCGCCCGAGGTCTAACAAGTGGTATCAGAGCCTGTGAGAGAGGGACCTGAATGCTTTGCCATGGCGACGTCTAGAGAGCGCGGCCGCTTGCCACCTCTGAAGAACACCAGCAGCTCTGGCAAGGACGAGAAGGAGAAGACGCCGCAGCGCACGCCATCACCGAGCCGATCACCATCACGTCGTCCACGCGGTAGCGGCCGCGGCGGTCGACGGCCACAATCACGCCGCCAGCGCGAGGTCGTCGTCGAGCGCGTTGT
This sequence comes from Zoysia pacifica, assembly GCA_001602315.1. NCBI lineage: Eukaryota > Viridiplantae > Streptophyta > Magnoliopsida > Poales > Poaceae > Zoysia > Zoysia pacifica. The sequence continues at coordinate 95,358 of BCLH01001157.1, forward strand.
GCGCAAGACCGGCGGCGGCGGAAATTGGCCGTAACTGACGAAGACGAACTATGACACGTGGTCGCTGCTGATGAAACTGAAGCTAGAGGCCCGATGCCTCTGGGACATCATTGAGCACGGAGACGCCGAGTGGCACGACGACCGCACCGCCCTCGACGCCATTTGCTCCGACGTGCCCCCGGAAATGGTTCCCACCATGGCGACCAAGCCGTCGACCAAGGAGGCATGGGAAGCCATCCGCACGATGCGAATCGGTGACGAGCGGGTGCGGAAGTCGACGGCTCAGGCGCTCCGGGCCGAGTATGAACAAATCGGCTTCCGCGACGGTGAGTCCGTGGAGGATTTTGCCCTTCGCCTCACAAATTTGGTGCAGAGGCTGGCGATTCTCGGTGACCCAGAGCCAGAGGCGAAGGTGGTTGCCAAGTACTTGCGCGTTGCTCGTCCCCGCTACAAGCAATTGGTCGTCTCTATCGAGACTCTGCTCGACATCGACAACCTCTCAATCGAGGAGGTCACCGGGCGTCTGAAGGCGGCGAGCGACGACGAGCCTCCTCCTCCTCCAATGAACTCCTCCGGCAAGCTGCACCTGACCCAGGAGCAGTGGCTGGGGCGGTATAAGCAAGGAGACGGCGGCGGCCGGGGCGGATACAGCTCCGACGGACGCGGGAAGCGCAGAAGCAGAGGACGCGGGCGTAGTTCCGGCGGCGGGGGAGATTCACGTGCAGGATATGCGCGGGCCGGCGGCAACACGACCCAGTCCACCGACGAAGAGGGCTGCCGCTACTACGGGAAGAAAGGCCACTGGGCCAAAGAATGTCGTAAAAAGAAACGTGATGAAGCGGCACAGGCCCATCTGACCCAAGACGACGAGCCTACCCTTCTACTCGCGGTGAGTACCGAGCAGGAAGTGAAACCGGCACTCCCTCTGGTGATTCGCCGTGATGACGAGGTCTTCATCGCCGAGGACAAGCTGTACGCGAGCTTCGACGAGCCGGGTGACCGGGACCTGAAGCGATGGGTCCTGGACACCGGCGCGTCGAACCACATGTCCGGCGCGCGGGCTGCCTTCTCGCACATCGACGGTGGCGTCACCGGCTCCGTGTGATTTGGGGATGGCTCCGTGGCTCGAATCGAGGGCCTTGGGACCGTCCTCCTCTCCTGCAAGAACGGGGAGCACCGCACCAATGCCAACGTCTACTACCTGCCGCGCCTCACCGCCAACATCATTTCGGTCGGCCAACTCGATGAGAGCAGCTTCCAGGTACTTGTCGAGGATGGGGTTATGCGGGTGCGCGATGAGGAGCGCCGGCTGCTGGCCAAGATCCACCGCAACCCAGGCCGGCTCTACATGCTCGACATCGACCTTGCACAGCCGGTCTGCCTCGCGGCGCGCGGAGAAGAAGAGGCGTCGGTGTGGCATGCCAGGTTCGGGCATCTGCACTTCGCCGCACTGTGCAAGATGGCCAGAGAAGGATTGGTGCGCGGGATGCCTCCGCTCAATCAGGTGGACCAGGTGTGCGACGCCTGTCTCGCCGAGAAGCACTGGCGGTCACCGTTCCCGCAACGCGCCCAAGGACGCTCCAGCGAGGTGCTGCAGTTGCTCCATGGTGACCTCTGCGGCCCAATTTCTCCACCAACACCCAGCGGAAACCGGTATTTGCTACTCCTGGTGGATGATTACTCCAGATATATGTGGTTGTCATTGCTGCTGAGCAAGGATGTTGCTGCAACTGCTTTCAGAAGAATCCAGGCGGCAGCGGAACGCAAGTCTGGGAAACGGGTCTACGCACTCCGCACGGACCATGGAGGAGAGTTCATGGCGCGCGACTTCGAGCTGTACTGCGCCGAGCTTGGGATGCGTCGCGAGCTAACAGCGCCCTACTCCCCTCAGCAGAACGGTGTTGTGGAGCGCCGGAATCAATCCGTCGTCAGCACTGCACGGAGTATGCTCAAGGCGAAGAACCTCCCCGGCGAGTTCTGGGGAGAAGCGGTCACGACGGCCGTCTACCTGCTCAACAGGTCGTCGTCGAAAAGCATTGGAGGCAAGACCCCCTACGAGCTTTGGACTGGCGGTGTCCCCGGTGTCCAGCATCTGCGCACGTTCGGGTGCATCGCACACATGAAGCTGACGGCGCCACACCAGAGGAAGCTTGACGACTGGAGCAAGCCCACCATCTTCGTCGGCTACGAACCTGGGTCCAAGGCGTACCACCTGTACGATCCAGTGACACGGTGTGTCCACATCAGCCGCGACGTCGTGTTCCAGGAGCAGGAGGAGTGGTGCTGGACCGAGGGACAGCGCGGCGCGGTGGACGACTTCACCGTCGAACACCTGGCGCCAGCTGTGATCACCACTACCACGACGACAACAGCCGCACCTGGCGCCTCCACTGGCATCTCTCCAGCATCATCGAGCCACTCCTCACCAGCAACGCCCGACCACGGCACCCCGGTGCACGCCACTGGGAGCGTGACGCCGGGCATGAGCGTGCACCAGAGCCTGGACACACCGGTGTTCACGTCGCCGCCGGGCGCGGGCGCCTCGGACCAGCTCGACGCGGACCACGACGACGATGCGCCGCTGCGCTACCGCAAAATCGACAACGTGCTTGGGCCGGCCACGCCACCGGGGCTCGCTGCACGGGAGCTGGAGGAGCAGCTGATGCTCGCAAGCGAAGCAGAGCCGACCATGTTCCAGGAAGCTCTACAACACGAGAACTGGAGGTACGCCATGCTAGATGAATTCACCTCCATTGAAGCTAATGATACTTGGAAGCTCGTCGATCCTCTGGCCGGAGTAAAGCCAATTGGGCTGAAGTGGGTGTACAAAACGAAGCGCGACGCAGCCGGCTTCATCTCCAAGTACAAGGCCCGCCTTGTCACAAAGGGGTATGTGCAACGGCAGGGCATCGACTTCGAAGAGGTCTTTGCGCCGGTGGCGCCCCTGGAGTCTATGCGGCTGCTCCTTGCGCACGCCGCGAACGAGGGATGGCAGGTCCACCACATGGACGTGAAATCCGCCTTCCTCAACGGCGAGCTCTAGGAGGAGGTCTACGTCGAGCAGCCGCCGGGTTTCGTCCTCAAAGGGCATGAGAACAAGGTACTGCATCTCGTCAAGGCATTGTACGGGCTTCGTCAAGCACCACGCGCCTGGTACGCGAAGCTGGACAGCTCGCTACTTGGGCTCGGCTTCAAGCGCAGCAGCTCTGAGCACGCGGTGTACCTACGCGGCGAGGGCGCACGCCGCCTCATCGTGGGAGTGTACGTCGACGACCTGGTGATCACATGTGGCTGCGCGCGGGATATCGATGAGCTCAAGTCCCAAATGAAGAGCACGTTCCAGATGAGTGATCTGGGGCTCCTCCACTACTATCTCGGTTTGGAGGTGAACCAGTTCGCCGGCTGCATCACCCTGGGCCAGAGCGCGTATGCAACGAAGATACTCCAGAACGCTGGGCTGGCTGGGTGCAATCCCAGCTGCATCCCCATGGAGCCTCGTCTCAAACTGAGCAAGCAGAGCACCGCACCTGCTGTTGATCCTAAGGCGTACAGAAGCATCGTCGGCATGCTGCGGTATCTGGTGAACACAAGGCCGGACTTGGCCTACTCGGTGGCCTACGTGAGCCGGTTTATGGAGAGACCGACCACTAAGCACATGGCAGCCGTGAAGAAGGTGCTGCAGTACATCGCCGGCACTCTGGACTACGGCTGCTGCTACATGAGGAAGGAGAAAGACGCATATCTCGTCGGCTTCAACGACAGTGACCATGCCGGTGACATCGACACTCGCAAAAGCACCACCGGCGTCCTCTACTTCCTGGGCAACAATGTCATCACCTGGCAGAGCCAAAAGCAGAAGGTTGTGGCTCTATCTTCCTGCGAAGCTGAGTACATTGCAGGGACTACTGCTACTTGCCAGGGTGTGTGGTTGTCGCGCCTCCTGTCTGAATTGAAGGGGAAGGAGAGTGCGACAAGGATCTACATTGACAGCCAATCCGCCATACAGCTAAGTAAGAATCCTGTTTTTCACGATCGCAGCAAACATATCGACACTCGGTATCATTTCATTCGTGAGTGCATCGAGGAAGGCAGGGTATGTGTTATTTCGATTAGCACCTCTGATCAACTGGCGGATATCCTGACAAAGGCACTGGCGCGGGAACGCTTCTGTGAACTGCGCGCCAAGCTTGGCCTTGTCAAGCTCAAACAGAAGTGCAAGGCTTAGGAGGAGATTTGTTAGTTAAGCCATGCACTGCAAAATAGATAGGACTGTATGTTTATCTTTCCGTTTTGCATGCGCACGAGCACTGAGTTTGTGGTCGCCGTGCGGATAGGAGGTAGTGGCAGCGAGATTAGCTCGCGCACGTATCTGGACGATCGGTCGTGGACGAACGCCGCGGACGCGTCGTGCACGCGGTGTGCGGCCAGCCACCGAGAGTTTTACTCTTTGTAATTGCATAATAAAAGGAGAACGAAGAACAGAAAACGCTGCAGTTGTTGAGCAGCACAAACTCTCCGAGTTCCTCGCGTTCCAAGTGTTCGTGTGTGTGCTTCGTCTCACCGGAGAGCTCACGACCCTAGCCGGCGTTCATCAGTGCCGCCCGAGGTCTAACAGCCAACCTTAGCAACCTCAAAGAGCTTCGTCTGGACAGTGTTGACTAGTCCGGCAACGGGGCAGCGTGGTGCGATGGCTTCGCTAAGTCCACTCCTCAGCTGCAAGTTCTCAGGTTACCAAACACCGGCCTCGAAGCGCCTATTTGTGCATCCCTGTCCAGGATTCGCTCGCTGGCTGAGATTAACCTGCCATATAACAGGCTGCACGGCCAAGTTCCGGAGTCCTTCGCAGATCTGCCTGACCTCAGAGTTCTTAAACTTTCTTACAATCGCCTTGAAGGATGGTTCCCGACGAGGATATTCCAAAACAAGAACTTGACAGTTGTTGATGTCACGTACAATTCTGAACTCTCTGGTACCTTGCCCCACGATTTCTCACCGGACAGTGCTCTCACCAAATTGCTTTGCAGCAACACTAACTTGTCAGGTCCCATTCGGAGTTCCATAAATAATCTCACAGCCTTGAGGTATTTAGGTATTGCATCGTCTGACTTCCACCAAGAGCTCCCCTCCTCAATTGGTCAGCTCAAATCCTTGAGATCATTAGAGGTTTCTGGGGCTGGTATAGTAGGCAAATTTCCATCTTGGGTCACGAATTTAACTTCTTTGGTGTTTCTGCAATTCTCAAACTGTGGCTTGTCAGGTCAAGTACCTTCCTCTATAAGTAACCTCAAGAACCTTACTAGCTTACAATTGTACACATGCAATTTTTCCGGTCAATTACCTCACCATATATTTAATCTTACTCAATTGCAAATTATCAAATTCCGTTCCAACAGTTTCATTGGTACAGTTGAACTCAGCTCATTCTTCAAACTACCCAACCTATACAGGCTGAACCTTTCAAACAACAAACTTACCGTCATAGAGGGGGAATATAATTCTTCATGGGAATCCCCAGAAAATTTTGACACTCTAGGCCTAGCATCTTGCAACATATCCAAGCTCCCTGATACCTTGAGGCACATGCATTCGGTCGCTGTTCTTGACCTTTCAAACAATCACCTTCACGGAGTTGTACCTCAATGGGCATGGGAAAATTGGGCAGATAATTCTCTCAT
>BCLH01001158.1:3682-18348 GCA_001602315.1 Zoysia pacifica
GATCTGGTAGGTGTAGTCATGTTAATGCATACTAGTGATCTATAAAATATTGCTAATGGGTAAGGTGCTTACTATAGTTAATGAACTATGCTAGGAATTAAATCACAATGGAACACTTGCATTAAAATCGATAAAAGTTATTAAAACAAAACAACTTAAGTTCTGATAAAACTTACCAATAAAACCAGCAAGATTAGAGAGTAAATAAGGTTTGGATGATTTGATGAGATGGAGCTTGATACAATGATTCCAATGGTACAAAAATCGTTGGAAACGGATTCACTATTAGAAGGATATGGCGATTTGAGTGTGTATGAAGGCTTTAGGGACCTTTTTGTAATTTTTAGAAAAGTTGTCAAAGGCTTTTCTGAAATTACCAGAGTCGACAGGGACCTATACATAATTGTACAAAAGTTTAGGGTGCTAAGTGTAAATATTTAGGACTAATTTGTAATTAAAGAAAAGGTCAGGGGTGTATATGTAAAATTACTAGCTTAAAATATAATTTTACGGAGCAGCAGGGGCTTAGGTGCAAAGTGATATTTTTTGAAATTTTATAGAATTATTTTTGTACCGAAAAAGGATTTCAGAATATATTTTATGTGCACTGAGCCGGGTGTGCCTAGCAATTCACTCTATTAGGCTGAGAGGTGGGGCTGTGGTATTTTTTTTTATTTTTCTTTATAAAACTAGTCTGGTTTAATCTGGGCCATTGGATCAGGAGGAGACAGTTGCGGTTTAGTGGTGACGTGGCTCGAATCTGGGCCGTTAGACCTTAGATGAAAGGCTCGGATTTAAAATAGCTAATTGTTATGTTGGATCAAATCTTAGCCGTAGGTTTCGATTTGGCCGGTTGGGATTAGATTGGCTAACAGGGGCTTCCTTTTTTAATCTGGACCGTAGGTGGGGCATCGGACGGCTGGGAGTGGCCGCGGCTGGCCTGACAGTGCCAGCGGTGGCCGGAGAGCAAAGAGACGGCGGCGCCATTGGCGCGGCTCGCTGGATAAGCGAAACTCGGCTTCCCAGCCACGAAACTCGGCGTTAAGGAGCTCGTAAGAGAAAGGAGAGGACGACGAGCTCACCTAGGGGTTTCTCGGGGTAGGGTTTCCACTGGAGTGGGCTGGCGACGAGGGAGAGGTGGAATGCGGCGTGCGCGCACGGTGTTGGGGCATTGCGGTGGCAGGGATAGGCTCCGATGACTGGGAGACGAAGGAGGGGGTCGGGAGCGAGCTCCAGGTGCAAAGAAGAGGGACAAAAGCTCGCCAGAGTGGGCGAATTGCGGCGGCGCTCCAAGCGGCGCAAAATTGGGGAAAAGCAAAATTCGCCGCGATTAGTCGGAGGAGAGAGAAAGAGAGGGGCCGGAGGGTGCGAGCGCGATGAGAGGCTGCCTGGGGGCCTCCATTTATAGGCGGAGGGATGGCCGACGATATGAGCGGCGGTACGGGCTCGGCTTGGCTTAAATTCGACGCGATGTCGGGGCACTGTGCGTGCATAGAGGTGACGCGGGCGCGTGGGGACGGAGGTGGCGCTGAGCACACGTTGGGGTGACGCGGCGGAGGTGACTCGACGATGGCATGAATGCGGTTAAGTGGGAAGTGACGGGGCAAGGCGGAGCGTTGTGCGGGGTGGAGTGCGACGTGGGCGGCGTGGGCGCGGCAGCAGCGCGCTTGAGGCCAAAGTTGGAAGAAGGAGCCAGTCACGACGGGCTGGGCCGTGCGCGAGTGGGGAGGAGGCGGCCTGCTCGGGAAAGGAAGAGACGGCTGGGCCACATGAGAGCTGGGCCGAGAGGAGGAATAGAGAGAAGAATCGGCCCAGTGAAGGGAATAGGTTCAAATATTTCTAATATTTGATTTAGTGTGTTTAAGTTTGAATGGAATTCAAATTTCCAAATAAATTTCAGATGAGTTCGGCCAAAAGAAATTCAATTAAACAAAAAAAGAAAAGCAAGCACTTAACCACACATAATTTTAATATTTTTGAAAATTTTCAAATTAAGAGACGTTTTTAATTTACATGAATTTTTATCTTTTGAATGAAACACGAGAGAAGAGAAAAATTTGTTAGTATTTTTGTTAGAAAATTTTAAATTTCGATTTCTAATTCTTGGTTAAATTTGAGGATATCACATGGTCTTATTAAAAAAATTAGACCAAATGTGTAAAATTACAAGATGTGATTTAAATATTTAATATTAAATTAAACTATAACAAAAAAATAAGACATTTATTAAAAATTCAATAAGGCAAATAGTAAAAGTTGATGTTAGAAGTAGAATTTTAGAAACAGGAGTAGAACCGGTTTTGCAGGGTGCTAAAAATCGGGCTGGCTAGTCGGTTTTGCTACAGTGCTAGATTCAGTTTTCGCTCGAAAATCGGTCACTTGTCTAAACCGGACCGGATTGGTTTTACCGGTTTTCTTGAAAACTGGCCGGTTTTGAATATTTGTAAAACCCTTGTTAGAAGTCAATGAGAACAAAAATTTAGAAGTGGAGGGAATACATAGCAAAATGGATGGATCATCGCTTATCGAAATACTGCCGATTCTCTCAGATCGAATTGTTTAATCACATGTTATTCCATTTCGTATGTCATCTCACAAGCCAATAATTCATAAGATCAGATGAACGGATTTGCAATACGTCATCTCTCTAAACCAAGCGGCATTATTGGTGTTCCCTGCACCTAGAAGCAAAAATCATGCAAAGTATTAGGGACTGTTTGGATCAGTTTGAGTTTTTTAAAAACTGGTTTATGCAGACGTCTTCTAATTAAAAATTTTTTAATAGCTAACGGTCAAAAAATGATTTTAACTAGGGTGAGCCAGCTTCTTAGTATCTTAGAAACCGGGAATCTAGGTTTCAGAAAGTACTACTAGATAAAATGACCCACTTATACCCATTTAATCTTTTAGAAACAGGTTTTTAAGATACCAGAGGGATTCAAACGTGACCTTTTTATTTTCATCATGCGCAGCTACACCAGGTCTCGCATGGTAAAAAGAACAAGAAGGCCAATCTATGGAAATTAAATATTCTAAAAGAACAAGAAGACCTTTCAATGTAAGGTTTAATGTAGATAAATAATTTCAGTTCAAGATAATCTGACCTAATCATTATTATTGCACCCCTCTCTATAGACGAAAGGACTTATATATAAATTCCAAAATACTGTAGAACTAGCCATTTGCCGCCGTTGTGCACCGTGAAACGTCCTTCCTTGCCTCAGGTACAGGTTTGGATCTATTACCGTACTGTACCAAACATAACATGTGAGGAGACCTCACCTAATGATATCAATGGCTGGTCTAAGGAATCGCTCGATTTTTGCGACAATTCAAATCTTTTACTGGATAGTAATTTTCGTGGCTTATAAATTTGGTAAAGTATAAAGTCAAAATAACGAAGGTAAAATAATAAAATACCACTCGAAATTATATGTAAAATTTGTACTTCTTACATTTCCGCTTGTAGAATTGAGTTTGGTCTTAAAACAATTAATACTCAAGCATAATAAAACATCACAAATGTCTTGCTGTGTCTAGAGGATGAAAATTCCTGAGGTGGCAAGGTATGGGATCCCATCGCAAACATATCAGCATTAACAAGTTGTTCCAATTTGATGATTGTGTAAACTAGTGTCCTAGTCATTACGGTTAATATATATTCACTGTGGGTGATTAAAAAAGGCAACAGACTATAACCACTCTTAAATATCAAATAAAGAATATATTAGTGTTTGATTTCAACTTTAAAATATGGAATTAGTTGAACTCTTATAATCTGATGGGTTAAGGCACCGAAAACATAGTAGCAGTGTAGGTGTTGTCTTTAGTACTTCCTCCGTTCTTTAATTGTTGTCACCGTTGACTTCTAACTTTAACTTTGACCATTCGTTTTATTAAAAAATTTAATAAATATCATATATTTTGTTATAATTTTATTTATCATTAGAGTTATTTGAATCACAACCTAAAATTTTACATATTTGAACTAATTTTTAAATAAGACGAATGGTTAAAATTGATGTTGAAAGTTAACGACGACATCAATTAAAGAACGGAGTAAGTATGTTAGAAGAGGTGGTGTGGGGTTTCCTTTTTTTTCTACGAGGATATTTTTCCTTGTAATTCAGTACTCTACTTAATTTTTTTTATTTACGAATGATTGTGGTGCATTGAATCATGTCATCTCTTTATGAACATGTGAAGGTAATGATTGTGATATATGATCTATTTAATAAATTTGATTGTCACCATTGCTTTTGTGGTCTGTTAATGAAAATTAGAAATATAGTGGGAAAAACCCATGATAGGCCAAAACAAAATTGGATGGCCATGCATCTCCGTCTACCCAAATAATTATTTCATTCAATCAGTAGCAGTGCATGCCGGCTTGTGACACTTGTGAGACTTCTAATGTGACAAATGATCACAGCAAAATTGCAGTAGTAAGTCCATGTGTAAACTAGCTAGCGTGAGGGAGGGTAATAAACTGTAGCGGAACACAGCCGGTAGTGTTTGTTGCCGCCTCCGAGCTGCCACCGAAGGACTGAGCATGGTCAACGGCGGCGAGGACGCCGGTCCGTTGGTCGGTCGACGGCCGTCCTGGTCGCACAGGCATAAATGGCCCGGAGCACACTGCGCGATCCGTTCTCTGAACTTTTACTTCTCTGACCTGCTCCGGACAGAAACGCCCGTTCTGCCGATGAATTTTGTAGCGGCGCCTTGGTGCCAAAGTAGTGTGGTAAAACCCAACTTTTACTTGTCATGATCTTCTTAGGGAAAAGAAAAGAACAGACATGCCTAGCTAATGGAGGCATGGTAAACTACTAATAATTTTAAGAGATGTGCTAGTATTATGCTGCCACTTCAGTTCTCAGAACTTTCAAATTAATAATCCATTTTACTCAAGCGAATAGTAGATTTATAATTTATTCCCAGTTTGTTAGAGTGAACAAAATAATGTCTGTTACTCTTTTGGCGAAGCCTGAAAGCCAAAGCTGTGTGGACCGGTCGACAGCTGCTTTAACTTTACCAATTTTTGCGGATCAGCTTTTACATATTGCATGTAGGGTTTGGTCCCCGTCAGAAGAAAGCGAGTGAAATTTCATGGAAGTTTCAGCCAGTGTGTTGCTATGGAAAATAGATATTCGCCATCTAATATATTTCATTGTGGGGCAATCTTGGGAGCCGACTGGAAGCTAATAATTCGATCTCGAAGTGGCTTATAGTGCTTACACATATACCTACTTCAATTCCTGAAATCAAACAGGACCTGAACTTACTCGTTCGGCCTCATGTCTTTCTGATGGCGGCCTGCACGTTGTGGGGAGGTCTGAGTTGGTTATCTACAAACTACAAGTGTCCTTCGACGGTAGACATCTCTGTGGTTCCATGCACTACTTACCTTCTGGTCAGTGTCACTGAAAAAATATAGACGATGGTATTGTTGTATGGAGCTGTGCTTAACAAGCTGAGAGGAGTCAATTACACCACGGGTTCGGAATCAGATCAGACACACCACAGGAACTTAACGGGATGCGTCAAATCCCAGGTGCCATCGCATGTACAGCTACACCGATGGAGAGTCCCTGCTGTTCGTAGGAGCCCCTGCTCCCTGCGCCTCTAGATTCTTATCCCGATCGACAGCTTGACCTGTTCATCAGCGATTGTTCTTGAGCTTGTTGGCAATTGCGATTAATGCAAAAAGCGATCTTGTGTTGCGACATTTTAATTACTCTAGCTTTTATTATATCTGCCGCTTCATCTTTAATTTCTCTTAATTTGTAGGTATATGTATTCGTGCACAGAAACCATACATCGACACTGGCGGACCCAAGGCCCGGCGAGCCGGGGCGCCTGCCCGGGCTCCCTCACGCTCAGCATTTGTCTAATTCAGAAATGCTTCTTCAGTCTTGTGCCGTTGGTCACCCATACGTGGAGTTATGCTGTAGGCATCTACCTGGTTGGCTTCTCTGTTCGGCGGCAACTGGATTTTGGCTCCAATAAATCGATTAAATCTCAAGGACACTTCTACTCAACGAATGGCATAGGAAGCGGAAGCTTAGCCAAATTTATTGATCTTTGCTCTTAATTTTTACTGAATAATTGTACTTAATTAATATGTTGTTTGATTATCTATTCGTCAATGGACGGACCAGTCACTCACCGGTGTCCTACCTATTTGCTTATCTATGGTCAGATCTATGGTCAGGTGACTCAAGTCTTTTGAAACGAGACGTTTCTTGATTGACATAAGAAATCAACTTTATGAACGTGATGGTTCAATAATTTGGTGGTTGCTATATTGAAAGAGAACTATTTAAATCAGTTGATAAAGCTATTATTATTTCATTGTTTGAAGATTAAGAATCATAAAATACAATTTTTTCGACCTGTAAAATTGCATAGTGTCTTATTTGATACTTATTGTATTTTTGAGTGATAGATTGGTATCTCTATTTTCATAGACTGAATGATTTTAGTTTCAAAATTATTACTGTTATTAATTGTTCTTATGTTAATGATTGATATATTTGCTGGATCTTATTATCTGTTGCGTCCAGGCTTCACAAAATTTCTAGATCCATCACTGTACATCGAATAGATAGACAACCGCCACAACATACAGTAAAATGCATATGAGAAATGTATGTAACGGCAGAGCTCATACCTTGTTTTGAATTATGCAATTTGTAGGTTTGAAACATCTGTACACCTACACCCCACGTATGCAAACGCAATATGGCTTTGAAAAATTCGGACACGGATTTTTTTTTCACTTCACTGTGGACTTGGGCCTGGATTTCATTCCTACCTATATTGTCCGCTGTACCTCACATTTTTGGTTGATGGGCCGCTTAATTGAGGAAGAGCGCTGGCGGTAGGTAAACGAACGGGGCCCGGTAACGGGCCACGCTTATCTCGTCGAGCAGCAGACCATACCACCATTTCAATTTTCAGGACTCAGATTGATATCAGAGAAGAGTTATTTTGACGCCGGACTGAATTACAAAAAAAAGGTCAACACATACAAATTTGTACGAGACAGTGAAAATTAACACAAGGGATGTTACATTTATGATCCTTGCAAGTTGTAAGGTGTAACTAATGTCCCCTTTAGTAGTGCTTTGGCTTAATTATAAAAATGATTTTTTTAGCTTTGACTTATGTGATGGGGTACGTTTTTTTTTAAATAAGTTAAAGCCCTCTTAAATATGTTTGGTAAACAAGCTAATGCTCAATAAGACAATAATCTGTAGCAAAAGGGCCCTAAATGAACCTGCGTCAATAAAGTGAAAACGCAATTCTTCGTACTCTCTGTTTCAAAATATAAATATTTTTTAGTCAAAGTAAAATTTTTATCACTTTGGTCATTAATAATATAGTACCATATAAAAATTATATTTTTTAATTCAACATGAAATAAACTTTCATCAAAATTATATTTTTATATTAAAAATTATGTGATTTTATAGATATTATTAGTTAAAGTTAAAAAATTTAATTTTATTCAAATTTAAAAATACTTATATTTTAAAACGGATGTAATATATAGGATGGATGTTCAAAGCGGCAACCTTACACCTGTTTTCCGAAGCTTGTCAAAGCCAGCCAAAACTTTCATCCGCAGGGTAAGTACTGAAAACCTGTTAACGTCTTCCTTATCACCTCCTCCCCTCTTCTTAATAACATTTTACTAAAAAATCCTTGTTCTATATTACCAGCCACAGGCATATCATGCATGTGAATCAGGTAGATTCCTTCCCTTTTTTTACAAAAATGTATATGAACGATCTTAGGTGGTTCGCATGGGGAAAAAATTATGAATCTAATGCTACGTGGCATCGAATATTAATATTATTTAATTAATACTTATATTAATTACTCATAATATTATATAAATTAAAGTTAAAAATCGATGTCACATAAACATGGATGACACATATTTCTTTCCTTTCGCACGACCAATATGGGGTCATAGAATATCTGCTATCGAGTTGAAATTGACGGACACACACCGCTTTAGCTCTGTTCTTGGTGGGACTGTGACAGAACGAGCTGGGAAAAAGGTTGGTGAGAGCTAACGTCGGGGCAGCAGCGTTTAATATTTCGTTTAAACCGTTAAAATCGATTGAGACCGGTTTAACAAAAACTGTGAAACTCAGAAAAATAGATTAAAAATCGCTCTAAATCAAAATTTAAAATTTGAACGGTTTGCTACAGTAAACCGGTTAGTTTTACTGGTAACCCGAGCAGTTTCACTGGTTTGCTACAGTAACAGATTTTAAAATTCGAAATCTACCGATTTTACCGGTTTACGGTATTTCGAATTTTTTCAATTTTTCAAAATTTTTAAATTTTTTTAAAAAAAACCGATCAATTTGTAAAACTGATTCAGATCGATTTCACTATAAACCATAAAAACCGATCAATTTTAGACGGTTTTATAAACTCTGGTCGCAGCACGAAGTCCTGCTCGTGCATCGGCCATCAGCGATCGGTTCAAGGAGCAGCGATCCACCGCGCGTTTTCAACACAGCTTGCTCTCTGCCGCGGTCTCGCAACCCAACGCGTCGCCCATTTCGGCACTTGTCGTCCGTGACGACGCGCGAGATAGATGTACTCCTACAGTACGTCATACGTGTGTGTAGAGTAGACGCCACTAACGTTTACAAATACTTAGACAATTTTAATTTTTACTGTTAATACTTTGACTAATTATAATTTTCAAAATATTTAATTAATTAACTTATAAATAATACTCCGTATCATAAGATTTGTTATTGTATATATATATATAATTAGAAAAAACTAGCAGTCACAATTTGTAAAATAGTCAAAATTGATAATTATTTGAAAACGAAGGTTTATACTTCTTCTGCAGCGTACGTGCGTACGTTATGTGCAGTACTTGGCCGTACCATGCGTGTTCGTTTGAACCGTTCCAACTAGCCATGCAGCATGAGTCTTTGACTTCGACTAAAGTGCTCGTCCAGCATCATCAAGCGTGGAGTAAAAAATCAGGCGATGGAGCCTCTGATCAAGCTATACGCTTTTCAAACCGGCAACTTGCCCCGTTTCAAATTATCAAGAGTTTCAAATCCGGAAACGGGGTGCAGACTGCCGACTCGCCACCACAGGTCCACAGTGGACGCGCACGAATCTTTAGTCCTACAGTCCAATGCCCGTGCTTCGCTAAGAGTGAAAAACAACAACGGTATGCAGTGCTTTGTTTTGTTTGAAATCAACAAACAAAATAAATCAGCATCCAATAACCTGAACTGGAAACAGATAGCAACATAATCTACTTTGGGTGAAGATGTAGCCTGTGTTCGGTAGCCTTCAGAGAACTCTGAAGAAAATGTTTTCCTTTCTAATACTCTGTTAGAGATTATATTAAAAGTAGAGCCTGATAGCTTCAGTTAATTCCGATATTTCAATCATACAAAACCTTCTTGTCAGTCTCAGTTTCACCCATGTATCTGCAAACACAGCTCAGGATGATACTCATATAGGTGGTTTAATTATTGTGACACACCTAATTACCCACCTAATGTAGGAAAACCCCAATTTTATCCATTTTTTTATCAAATAGCCAGCGCTATACCCAAGTGTCCACGCTATTCCTGGTCATTATCAGAGAGACGCACAATCAAACAGAACAACTACACGGAGCAGATATAGAGATCTGACATCCAGTGCATTGCATATAATTGCACATGATTAAATCAAATCAGTAGGCTTCAAGGTGCCTATGCAGTAACATCTTCCCGCAAATAAAGATGTTACACAGGAGTGCGCTTTGTAGGGAAATCAAAACCAGGATGCTAAACAGGAGTTGGATGTTGGTTGCAGTCAATATGTGCACTCATGGAGAAACATGAATCAATAAAATTAACAGGAGTATTACTCTACACGTTTGTGGAATGTGTGGAAGGAAAGAAATAGAAAAGTTTTTCAAGGTCAAGAGAGATTGCTTACATTTGGCAATGCTTACAAAGGAGGAGGAGGAGGAGATCGACTACTACCAAATGGCAACAAGAATTCCAGTCACAAGAGAAATAAACCAGGTGGAGCGAGAACCTCAAGCTGCAGCCTATCTGTCAGGCCATCTAGAGTGAGGACAATGTTTCTATTTTCTCTGTTTGGTTTTTGTTTTTCTGTCCCTTTCCTCCTCATTTGTTTTATTTGGGCAGCACAAGCTGCTCCCTGCTGCTGAGACTTCGTGGTTGGATCCTCTTTTATTTCTCCTATTATGCATAGGCAGAGAACAGGTCATTCCCTTCAAAAAAAAAAAATGATTCTGAACATGCGAGACCTGTTAATCATAAGTGGACCAAATAAATGAATTTCTGACAATTGCAATTCGCATATCACTGATTCTAGTCCTAACTTAATTCATGAGAAGTCCTGATAGGCAGCTCTGAGAGTTCAGACCAACAATAGGCAGAGAACTTGACGAAACAACGTATAGATTTTTACTAAGAATATTTCCGACACACTCTTTCACTTCCTGATTATAACTATACACAGCGCTACTATTTGGTTGACACACAAAGAGCTTAGAAAAATTTGACAAGCAGACAGTAAGAAAAATATGATGTTTTAGTGGCATCAGCCCACACAAAACAATTTAAATTACGACCCTGTGTTTATAAGAAGACAATGTTAAACCAAGTTCAGTATCAATGAACATTAATGCTAATACTAATTGATTAATGATGTGATCATGTAAGACCCACTATTTATAAGTGCACCAAATAAATGTCTTTCTAGCAATGTTATTGGCATGTCACTACTAAAGTCCTAAAGAAATTCATGATAACCTATTTCCTGAGCTTATGGTCCAGCATATATTCAATAGGTGAAGAACTTAATATGCCACCCCAAACACCTAAGAATGTACTCCATCTATTGATCAATGCAAACTACAAATTTACTACACAGTGTGCATACAGGAAGCTGAAAAGAACACGATGCAAAAGTTAACATGTTGTCGCTGCCTCCAGTTTCACCGTAGGAATTGCATCAATGGAGGAAAAACATCCCCACTACCCAAAGAAATTTCACACAACCATGTTATTTAGTACAGTAATATCGACAAAGTATAGATGTAGATAATCAAATGTCTCAACTGTGACTGTGTAAAACAACATGCCTGCTTATTACATTCCATCCGCCTACATAAAAAAAAGAGCTTGTTTGCAGCTCACAGGTTCTGATTATTGGTTAGAAAAATCTTTATTATTTAGACAAGGGAATTTTTTAATCACTCAGGTTTCCATTAAATGTAGTCAATAAGCTTCATCAAACTTAGAAAAAATACTCGAATCGCAGCCTGGTCATACCTTCGTTCTTAATGATTCAGTAGAGAGGAAGGGATGGAGAGAGAGAGCAGGAATTCACAGCTCAACCAAATCCGTCCGGACTGCTAATATTTCTTAAGAGCATAACAAACGACTCTTAGGCAAATTGGGTAGATAACTGCAGCCCCATCGCTCAGTTCTTCCAGTTCTGTCGGTGTTGCCGTAGCCACCTCCACCGCGACTGCTGGAGTGTCTGTTGAAGCAATCAATCACAGAAATCATCAAGAATCCAATCTCAAAGAGGAACGAGATTTACAGTCAAGTGCCCTCTCCCCTGAACCCCCACCACCAAAGAACCGATTTTGGATCAGACCGCACGAGAAGCAAGTGGAAGAGAAACGAGCCTCACCTTGGAAGGAACCGACGACTTCTGCCTTGCCTCTTCCTTCGACTATCGCTGCACCTCCTTCTGTTCCATGGGAGGGCCAGCATCATGGGCGCAGGTTCTACATCCTGTGTGGCGCGACCGGTGGACGGGCCGCCAAATCCGACGGCGGTAGGGGCGGGCGCGGGGATGGGCTTGGGGAAGGCGTCGGGAGGGGTAGGCAAGGCCGGCCACCGACGTGGTGTTGTCGACGAGGAGCTGGGGCGGCGACGGGAGGGGTAAACGAAGGAGGCAGGGCCGCAGGGGCAGGCAAAGGCGCTCGGTGATTAGCGCGGCCCAGCTGTCGGCGCCACAATTTTATGAGGTGCACACCGGATTCACTGGCGGGCGTTCGATCGAGATCTGGCGGTTGAAATCGCCTGGAGGCAGGCACACGAATCTCACCAGATGAGGTTTTTAAAGGAGATAGGCTACCGATAGGCTAGTAGTAGTAGAGCGCGCGTGTTCGTCATCTTCGTTACCGATTCAGATTACTCCCTCGCCGGTGCTCGATGGACACCGATTCCACCCGTTGATCCATCCCTCCTGGGTTCCGTATCGGTTGTTGCCCGTAGCAGGTATTGAAGCGATCCACGATATGAGCCCCTCCCTTTCACTGGTTATCTGAATAACTACTCCAATAAGCTTGCTTGTAAATTCATCTCCCTGCTTAGGAGTCACAAGCTTGGACCGGGCACTGTGATTTATTTGGTAATTGAAGACTGTTTCATTGGACAAATTAGAACATAACAGCGATATTGTGTCATCAATGCTGTTTGTCATCATTTATCTTTTTTAAAGAAACTGGCACACGATTCGCTAATTTTATCTCTACCTCTATCTCTACTTTTAAAAAGCACATTTTTTTTATTTTCTATGTACGCATAGTAAAATAATCCAACAAAGATGATTAGACTACGTGCATACGAAAAATGCACTCAGAGTTATTTTTTTTTACAAATTTGATTTAAAAAATATTTTCACAGACACGTCTTACAAATCTAACAGATGAGTTTTTCTGAATTTTCTAGATCTTAACCTATAACAAAATACAACTATCCGAAACAAATATATGTATAAAAAAAGTTGTTAAAAAACATAACAAATTCATTTTAATATTAATATATTATTTTTAAATTAATAATTTTTAAACTGTACCATTAGCCATGAACATTGGACTAGTTAACTAAAGAAGAGTGTTTCGCCTTCATTTAGAAAGAAAATGAAAGTTTGAAATAGCAGCCCTCATACGAGAGCCCGTAATAAGAGAAAAGAAAATTCGGGTGCCACGCACCATCATCCACTAAGTAGAAATGAAGATGTAGACAAATTAACTTGGAGACAATTTTACGTTTGACCAATTCGTTCTGTGGTTTCTGTAAGTGGACGAAATCATCAGATTTGGCGTACTAACATTTGTATTTAGTTACTACAACTTCACTGTATGATCTAGAACTAATCCGAACCGTCAACAAGGGTTGGTGTACGGAAGCAATTTTTGAGAAGAGCAAGTGGGGGGGTAGCACACTGTTCTGGACGTTTAGTATGCTTCATAGCAAAACTGGAAATTTTGAGTATGAGCATACCCGAGAAGAATCAAAGCTGGGCGTCGTAACCTTTGTGTTTTTTCACTTCGCAAACAGCAAACCAATCACATGAACCAACCGTTGCTGATCCGGCGCTGCACGCCACATGGCCATGTGGTTGTCCGGGCAAAGGCGTCTAACAAGTCGTAATTATAAAATCCTAAAGCAGACATGCGAGGCAGGGAGCCAAAGCAGCCACGGATCCCATCTCGATTTCCACACGCGCAATTTACTGTCGGTCGGCGACCGGCGGCTGCGCGCGGGCAAAGCTGCGTTGCGTGCAAGCTGCAGGTAGCTAACCGAACCTGTTGTCAGTTTGCCGCATGTCCCATGATCCCATCGTGATGATCCACCGATTTCGCTACCGCGAAGCGCAGCAGCAGTGTTCGCTTCTCCCCTGTTCCTTGCCGTGACCGATCGATCAGTTTACCGAAGCCGGGGAGAAGAACGCACCGTGCACTCGGGTCCTGTTGCAGCCGACGACCGAGTTCTTGTGGGTCGCGCGAAGCTGCGCGGCGCAGGGAGGCAGAGGACCTGCGCCCTCCCTGACGCCACCACGGAGTAGGTTTGAAGCGTTCCAACCTGGCAGGCGCGTCTCGTCCCGGCCCGGCCGCTGTATATATAGAGTCGCTCCGGTCGTGCTGGCCTCCCACCACTACTTCCCAAATCAGGTTTGCTAGCTCACAAGGAGACCGTCTTTGCGGCAGAAACGGCAATAGCGCAGCAGCACAACATGCGTCCGTCTCCCGCGTCGTCGTCGGTCCTCGCGGCCGCGGCCCTCCTCCTGCTCCTCGCCGTGCCGGCCGCCAGAGCGCAGCAAGAGACCGGTGAGCCTCGCTGAGTGCCGACGCGCACGTACGCGTCTCGATCGGTTGGTTCGTTCGTTCGTTCCCTGATTTAGCTGCTTGTTCCTGTGCCGTCGACGCAGAGCACGAGGAGGAGTTCAGCTACGTCCGCGGCGCGGAGAACGGGCCGGAGCACTGGGGCGCGATCAAGGCGGAGTGGGCGGCGTGCGGCGCGGGCCGAATGCAGTCGCCCATCGACGTCTCCAACGAGCGCGTCTCGCTCGTCCGGTCACTCGGATACCTCAACCACTCCTACCGCTCCGCCGAGGCGTCCATCGTCAACCGCGGCCACGACATCATGGTGCGTAGTACTCCTACCTGTTTTAGCTCGCCGCTGGCAGGCAGACAGGCAGGCAAGCAGGCATGGGACGGACAACTCTGAATCTGAATTGATTCGACGTCCATTATTGCCGGCCACCTGCGTCCATCCTGCGGTCACCATCGTGGTGTCTTAGTGCGAATCAATTCTGCCAGCATTTGTTCGTAGGATCGCGCTTCTAAGTAT
>BCLH01001158.1:29437-44497 GCA_001602315.1 Zoysia pacifica
ACGGCACGGCGTACTTCCTGCACCAGCTGCACTGGCACTCGCCGAGCGAGCACACGGTCAACGGCCGCCGGTACGACATGGAGCTGCACCTGGTCCACCAGAGCGCGGAGAACAAGGCGGCGGTGATCGCCGTGCTCTTCGAGGTCGGGCCCCGCGGCGACGGGCTGCTCCGCAGGCTCGAGCCCTTCCTGAGGCGGATCGCGGACCGGAAGGACCGCGAGGAGCCGCTCGGCGTCGTCGACCCACGCGGCGCCCGCGGCCGCGCCAGCGTCTACTACCGCTACGTCGGCTCGCTCACCACGCCGCCCTGCACCGAGGGCGTCATCTGGACCATCGTCAGGAGGGTGCGTTCCGTGTCCAAGGAGCAGATGGAGCTTCTCCGGGAAGCCGTGCACGACGTAAGTCTCCAGCGCTCCTCACCCTGTTTTCCACAGAAGACTCCTGCTCGACGGCGGCGGCGAAGACCTTCCTTCCGTGTGTCTATACCAAAGCACGGTGAAATTCGTTCCCACTAGCTGAAAATTTGGTGCATGCGTGCTGTGTTGCAGGACATGGAGAAGAACGCGAGGCCGGTTCAGGAACTGAACGACAGGGACGTCAGCCTCTTCCGGCCTACCCCTTACAAACACTACTAAGCTCCATTCACACACGACTAGCTGCCTCCTCGCAGCGATGACGACGAGGCGCGTGCTGAAGCGGAGACGACGACACTGGTAGTTCTTCAGAACATATAAGAATAAAGTCACGGCATATATATACAGCAGGAGATATATAGTGTATTGTAGACTGATTCATTTTTTGTAATTCTTTCCATTCCAGTTGATTTTTAGTATATACACACCGTCGAATAAAATCAGTATCACACACCCGTCGTGTCGATTTGATCATTGCTGATCGCATTCTTCTAGACCAATATCATCTGCTGAGTGGTTAACAACTCGATTACTCCAGTTGACCATCCAACTGATGGTCTCTTTCTCTAAAAACGATACTATAATAATTTCAAGGAATTCATCATCGTTGTCTTAGACAGCGGCGGACGCAGCATAGAATGCCAGAGGGGCTGAAGAAAACGCACAAAGGAATTCATGACAGATAAACGTATTTAGATGACAAACATCATCTTCTGATCTCCTCTGTCCTGTCCATGGCGAAAAATTTTGAGGGGGGGCTGAGGGGGGCTCCTTGTTCGTCAGCAGCGAGGGGGGGCTCGAGCCCCCTCCCCCCGCCAAATCCGCCACTGGTCTTAGAGATAGGCCGACTCATCCAGCTGGAAAGATTTTGGTAGTACAGTACTGGTTATTTTCAAGTAGTATTTGGAAAGAACTTTGATCTCTACCACGAAAGCGCAGCCCCTTTCTGAAAAAACGGAAAAGATAAAAGAAAATGCATCCTCCCAGTCGTATCCACTTGATCAATCAAGTGGTGGTGCTCCATAACCTGCTCCAAATTAAAGAACCCTAATTTAATCTGTACTTAATTTGATTCCTAACAAAACTGGTACTGTTAGTTTATTACGACAAGATGCTGAATCAAAGACCGCGGTATGACCGTATGATTCCAACGAATGGGACGAATTCACAAGTAACAGTCCCTGACAGTTACGTACACAAGGTGACGGACGGGCCTGTTGGCTGTTGCTTGCACCCGTATAAATCAACTTCATTTCTTGCAAAAATACGATAGGCGGACCAGTTAAGCACCTGTACTTTTCAGGTGAGATACGAGCCGTCCTCGTCTTTGAATGAACAGCAGCGCAAACGAAGCACATGGCTCGTTCTCTCTTCTGGTTTGCAGCTGAGCGATAACTAGTGAGCGCAAACCTAGCAGTGCCTGTCTTCAGTTCTTTATATATTTTTCAGAACGTGGTAAGGGTTTTGATTCTTGTTCAGCTGTACGAGCTCAAATACTAAGACCATCCAGCTTGACTGACCTGTCTTTTTCAATTCTGTCTGCAAATAAGAAATATACTGTACACTGTTGCTGCATCAGGACAGAGCTGACAACTACAATTGCAGCTCCGTCTGGTCCGCCTTCTTCTCGATCAATAATACTACAATACCAATTTTATGCATGAAATCTCCACAATTTACACCCCCCAGTCCCCCAGATCGGATGCATGGATCCCTTTCCAAATTACTAACTCCGTTCAATATTTGTTGACATTCAGATGAAGGAAAAAAAAGAGAGAGAAAAACAGACTAATCTGAAACATTAAGAATTTTAAAACAGAAGAAATAATACGGTATGACGCCGAGACGCAGACCAACGGACACCCGCGCCACGCCGATGATTCTGGTCTAAATCTAAAGGACAGGAAGTGCCGACGAGCTGCTGTCGCTGGTAACGGGGCAGGTTGAGCTGGCACGCCAGGCGCCGGGCCCGGGCGCCACGGACCAGCATGAATCGACTCCAGTTTGTGGAAAGCTACAGGAGAACGGTTCTCGCCAAGAGTAGCCTTTCCTTGTGAAATGCAAAGACATACAAACGCACGCAGCCATGGACAATTTCATTGCTTTTCAACGGCGATGCGTATTTTTCTAAGCGGAATCAGCAAGTTACCCTTGACGGTACAGTGTGTGCGCTTCTGCTGTGCTGAGACGCTGTCGCGGTTGGTGAGAGGTTGAAACGATTCTGGAAGGGTTAAAGACCTCCGCCTACGCACTGCAGGGTTTGGTGGATGGAGACGCGGAACGACTCGAACCACATAAGCGTACTGATACCTCTCTTTCCTGAATCTGAATCCTGGACTGAAGAGGAGCAGAAAGTTCAGTGGAGCGGGTCAGCCTGCCGGAGCGGAACGCCATGTGAAAACGAGTGAGAAGTTACCAAACGGGGGACGGCGTTTCCATCTTGGTCGCCAGTCGGTGAGACGGCCGGCGACAAACTTTCCACTCCGATGGCTGGTGCTGTTGCTGCGGTGACGACTGACGCCGACCGTGTCCGCGTCTGTGCCTCGGCTGTGCGTGTCGGACAAGCACATGGTTCCGTGACTCAGTTCGGTGCTCGGCTGCTCGGCAGGCGGTGGGCTGGTGGCACGTTGCGTTGGACTCGTGCTGCTGCTGCTGCTCGACTGCTCTGGACATCTGCAGTAACGGGAGACTCCGAGGAGTCGCGATCGAGTCTCTGGAACGGCAAGTTAACCCAGTCGGAATCTCCGCGTGGTGGTAGAAAGCTTCCGCGTGGTCACCATCGATCCTGGAGTCCGCGTTGCAGTCCTTCTCCTGACACGCGGTTGGCCGCAATGGCACCTGTGAAATGGACTCCGTCGTCGCCGACGACCCGTCGGGAACTCTGAGAACGCAGCACCGTGGAACGGTCCTCGCCGGAGTCCTTGTCCACGGCAACCGAGGAACCTAGCGGTCCAACAGTCCAAGACGAAGACAGCAGTCGAGCTTGAAGAACAAGATGCAGCATGTCTGAAACGGCGAAGATTAGGATCTGTCTAGTAGGAGGAGAAGTCTTGGCAGATCGAAGGTTGCGCACCACGCAAGCATTTTGATTCTTTGAATAGCCACAGCCACGTTTAAACTGCTGCGGGAGAACACCTGATGTTCGTTCGTCAACACCTGGGAAAAAAATAAACGAGAAAAAATATCGTGGTTTCAGAGTAGCACGGAGCTAGTGGTGGGCTGCCGGATCGGAGCTGAAATGGGCAGGATCAGTGACTTTGCTTTGGCCGCGTCGACGATGATGACATGGTGCCGCGTTGGAAACATTCTCGGCGAATTTCGATTTGGCCTGCTTTAAACATGGCAGTTTCTATTGGACAGCGGCGATTCGAAGTGCCCAGACTGTTCGGGTCACCTGAATCCTAAAACCGGGCTGTGTAGCTGGATGCGAGCCCAGCAAAAACAGTTCCGAACGGAGTCACGGGCCTAGAGCGCTATCGGGGCACAGCACCGGCATAAGCATGGCACGTCATTACGGGCTGTGCAAGCCCGTACATGAAATACAACAGGCCGTGCCGTGCCTGGGCTGGACCAAAAAAAATCCGTGGTTTGGGGGGGCCTGCTAGGAACGGCCCGTTTGGTCGTGTAGATCTAGATGCATGAGGCACTCGTCAGCCCAAATGCTGTCCGTGCCAATGGAATGGTTTGGCTCGAGCCGTGTTGCTACTATTTTTTTTTTTACCTGGAGTCTGGTGCGAATTTTTCAATTTTTCATGTTCCATTTTTGCGGGTACAAAGCACCATCTACTACAGTGTCCTTGTTGTGGATTTATGACCACAGAAAATGCTCATTTTACGGTGTCCACCAATTTTACATATCAACTTTCACAATTTGGCCGTGTCCTCAGGCAAATTTTAACTTTTCATTAACCCTGTGATACTGACTTGTTTGCTGCTATCTATATCCGACAAAGAAGCCGTCCCAAGCAACGCTCCGCCGGTCAAATCAAACGCCAGGAAAATCAACGTTGAGGATAAACATGGCTCCTGTCCTGCTATCCTCACCCATCATCCACACACTGGCGTCCGAGCCCAGCAGAAGAACCTTGCTGGAATCATGGACCGCGACGTGCGAGACCGATGCACGCACCTCACGGGGGGCATGGAAACTGGAATGGACGCAGGACGTACAGTATGAACTTTCACCTGATCAGATACATGGCACCTTAATTTCCAAAGCGCTCAAGCAGTCGAGCACAGCGTGAACAGATGCGCTGGATGACGTGGCTACCAAGTATAGAAATTTTGTAGCTGTTGGAAGCAGCTGTTCTACCTAAACCATGAAGTGACACTCGAGACCACGAGAGGAAAAAAGGGTTTGATCCGATCCATGGTGCTCCAAGAAGACTGTTCTCCAAGCAAGGTTCCTAAAATAATTGGATAAGCTCAGTTACACGTACCGGATGACGTGGTTACGAAATATAGAAACGTTGTTGCATTTCCAGTTATAAACCAGCAGAAACGCACATTTGCTTTGCTGGGACTTAATCCTTCCGGTTCACAATGAAAGTCGTTTTTGCGTAAAAACACGATCTCTAAAGCATAACTTTTACATCTATTTTCTATTAAAAAATATTTATTAAAAATAACATATTTATATTTTTATGAAAGTATTTTTTAAAATAAATCTAATTATATAATTTTCATATTTTTAAACTCAATAGGTTGATTAAAATATTGCTCTAAACAATTTTTTTTAACCAAAGGGAGTACAGTATAAAATAGGAATAATTACTTTAAGGCTTGTTTGTTGCAACGGTGATATTTTTATCGCCGCTCAATAAAGTGCGTCCGCGGCGCAGCAACCTGGTCGTCCAACAGCGACGTCTTTGAAGGCCAGAATAATGCGATGCCGGCCGCAGGCCCGCAACAGCGATGGATCATGGACCAGGCAAGCGATAGGAGAACACGTCTCCAGCCGCATCCAGAACCCGTGCCTTCCCCGTGCAAAACAAACAATGATAAGAAACGCGCCGTGTAGGTAGGGTTACGGGAGAGAAGCGACGGATCAACGAAAAGCCAGCCGCATGGCCAGCATGCCCCGGCACGGGCGACGACGGCTTATGGCCGGCCTTGACATGACACGGTCGCTCTCCCAGGGCTTGCATGCTCGCTTTATCTACCAAGGCCTCTTTGAATTGAATTTTTTTTTATTTCTGCAATTTTTTTTATGAAATTAAACTGATTGTTGAAAAAATTTTGTACAATTTTTACAAAAATTTTGCGTTCCAAAGAGCCCTAATCTCGTCTCGCCGTATCACCTTGATGCGACGTCGAGTAGATTGGAATATCATCACGCTGGAATGGATGCGTCGAAGTACGAAGCTTTCTTTTTGCCCGAGTGGATCGGCTTTCGGCCGGAGCGGTGCGCGTGAGCGCGTCGTACCAAATTGGTAGGGAGTGGTGCTGTGACCTGTGGCCGTGTTCACAATAACAGGCAGGTTGAAACTGAGAAAATGCAGGAACACTATCCCTCCCAGTGCTGCAGTCAAAGCAAAAACAATGCAAGAGGCGCACGATGTACGCTGTGATCAAGGTCAGAGATACAGCAGATGGAAATCAACTCTACAATACGTGATCTCTTACGATTCAATTCAGCCGGACCACTTTGGTGTCTATCTAATAAGGTTCTTTGCAGACTTGTGGATCAACTTAAACACTCTGCATAGCTTATCCAAACGCAATGCATCCACAGACCACGGTGACTCCAAGCAGACATCGATCCAGAACACCCACTTCCCACCTCCATTTTGCCGTCAGCTATCACTAGCAGAACTGTAAAATTTTCAACCACCTATGCATGATCAGTCTTGTGGTCAAGTTTTCGAGAACTTCAGATCTGCAAGTACATTCTGACCATGAAATTTCAGTTGTGATGCGGACAACTTCACATGTTAAAAACTGATCTGAACTTATCCAATCAAGCATGGCATGTCAAAGGATTCTCGACAAGAATAAGCAGCCAGATTTGCAAACGGAATTATTGAGACACCTGTCGATCATTATCAGAAAACGGCCAATAGCAGATGCCTTATTGCGTAGCGCAATACTCAAGCTATTGATTTTATAATACTGTAGTAGCATATAAACTACTCCATTCATGCGAGCGCTTTTGCTCCCATGACGCAAAGAAATTGGTCGTAGTTTGTGGTAGAAACTTCACACGCCACTGAAAACGTAACTAACGAGCGGTTACATCAGCTGTAAAAGCAGGATGGCCGAAACAGGGAGAGGCTGGGGCTCTCTCTCTTCCCTTGAGGGTTCGTCTTCCTCCCCGCGACGATCGGCGCACCATCTCGTGGAGATCCCGCCCTCAGGAGGGTGCATGTCGGCAAGTGATCGTTCCAGCGTGCCGAAGTCGAGGCAATCGGAGTTGTCACCGCATCTCGCGACGGTGTGCGAGGCAGTTGATTCGGCCGCGAGTCAGGGAGATGTAGTGGCTTCTCCTGGGCCATCCGATGCAGCAGCTGGTGCGGTTGCCCCAGGACGCGGCTCAGGGATATGAAACAGCAGGAGTTTCTGGGTGATTTGAGAGATGAGTTGAACAAAGTTCATTCTAGTGGAGCTAATGATGGAGGCACTAGTGCTGGTGAAGGGGTGGATATGCCCAAGGAATCTCAAGAAGCTCAAGTGGAGAATCATGCGAAGTGGGTTCCGAAAGCTGAGATTCATCAAGAGCCTAAGATGAAGCAGTTGGGTGGACAACTCAGCAGGAGATCACCAACAAGAGAACATGCATTCTAGTCAAGTTGAACAACAGTTCACTAGTGGAGGGCAGCAAGTTAACTCGGGCAAAATGGTGATGGGGCCTCAATCTAGTAGGCAAGCCCAAGGGGTATCCTTCTTCTGTGAGATTTGTGGATCTCTTGATCATCCTGTAGGTTTCTACCCCCATGTCATCAGATGTAAACGCTGTGGAAAAGAAAAGGATTAAGCTTTGCCCTAAGAAAAATCCTTGAGATTATGTGGCTAGTCTCTGTGGTGCACAAGCAGATTGTCAGGGTTTTTTGTGATTGAGAATGTGCCCAATTCTGCAGCCCTAAGAGAAAGGAATTGTACAGCTCTGATAACAGTTACAGAAGGAACTGCCTCAGCACATCAAATTGAGTTTGAGTTACAATCTGTTTTTGCTATTGGCTGGAAATGTAGAGTGAAACAGTGGAGTGAAAAGAAGTTCAGTATGAGATTCCCCGACTCTACTAAGATTGATGAGTGGTCACATTTTAGAGCCATCAAGATGAAGAGTGCTAATGCTAGTATTAGTGTGCAACATTGTGATCTTATAGTGGGAGCCAAAGGGGCCCTTCAGAAGGCTTGGTTCAGAGTTAGGAGGATTCCTTTTGAGAGTAGGACTAAGCCTGTTATTGCAGCATTGGGATCATTGGTGGGGAAGACTCTTGAAATTGATAATCTAGTATTATGAAGTTTGTTAGAATTCTTATTGGCTGCAGAGATGTGACCAAGGTTTCTGCTGTTGTCGAAGGTTTAATTGGAGATTTCTTTTATGACTTTCTGTTTGAAAGAGAGAGTCCTGTTGAGAGGCCACATCCTAGACAACATGTGTATGTGAGAGTGGACAGGGGTAACCCAAAGCTGCCCTTAGAGGAGGATAAAGCTAAAAAAGCTGAAACTGGCTATGATACTTCTACTTCTACTAGATCTCCTCAAAAATCTTTTGTTGTTAAGTCAAGGGATAAGACTTACACAAAAACAGCTACCACATTAAAGCTCATGTCTAATACCACTCAGCTGTCAGACACAAATGAGGGCACATCTGAGAAGAGAAGCATGGCCAATCCTACTGAAGATGGTACTGAGGGGGTTGGATCAGAAGGTGATAAAATTGATGCTATGCAAAATCTTGAGGTCAGTGAAGAGGAAGAGGAGAGTCAGGATAGTCCTCCTCATCAGGAGTGTGAAAAACAAGCAAAGTACTCCCACCTCAACACTCAAAATGCATGGATGATGCCTTGTTCTAACATGATTGATATACAAAAACAGTTCATGGATGTTTTGGGTGACAAGATCTCAATAGTTGAGAAAGGAAAAGCAAACATCACAATAGAGGATGAGATAGTGGCTCTAGTATTGGATGAGTTGCAAAAGGGAGATCATGCAGTGGTGGACCAGAGTGTTGCCTCTAAGCATCTAGTTGATGAAGAGTCTCCGATGGAAGGTAAAAGGGTGGTTGCTTTGGATGTCCAAGCAGCTGCTCCAACTAGGCAATCCACCAAGCTGATGGGAGTTCATGTCAATGTTCTAGAAACAGCAAAGAAGAGGACCAGAAAGAGGAACCTTGAAGGTACACCCAACCCTTTACCCCCCTAAAAGTAATTTTCATACCAGTAATTCCTTTGCTGTTCTGTCTAATGATGAAATAGTTGAAAAGGCTATGGGTATGGGTGCTTTAATTCCTCATGAAGACTTTGAAAAACTTGATATGCTTAGAACTCTAGAAGAAGCTAGATGTAACTTACATGCAAAAAAATATAATGTCTAATTCCCATGATCTGGATAATGAAATTGGAGAGCCTTCTTCTCCTAAATTAATTCAATGGATGGAACAAGAAGAGACATCTGATCCAGATCATTTTATAGTTGTTAGCAGTAAGAAAGCTAAAAAGAAAAAGTGTAAAATCATGAATAGCAATCCTAAGAGGAAAAAGAACAACAGATCTCCGATGCCAGGATCTGTAGAGAATAAACTTTCTGTCTCAGAGAGACCTATTAGGGAGTTGAGAAAGAAAGGCCGTCAGAATCTTAAATGTTAGGTCTTTTTTGGAATGTAAGAGAGGTAGGCAAAAAAGGAATGCCTACTCAGATCAAGGAACTTTGGTGGAATATTCCCCATCTTTTGTTTGCTTTCAAGAAACTATCAAAAAAGACTATTCTAGCTCTTTTTTGAAGAAGTTAGATCCTGCTGAACATTATGATTGGTTATGGATATCCTCAAGAGGAAAGGCTGGAGGCTTGCTTTCTGGCATCTGTAAGGATGTTTTTAATGTTCTTAGAATGGTGAAAGGTATTTACATTCTTGGGGTTGGCTTACTTGATAAAAAAATTGAATAAAGAATGGAATCTTTTGAATATTTATGGCCCTCCTCAGGATGAACATAAAATGGACTTTTTATCAGAGCTAGCTTCTTTCTGTTCTCATAATACTAAACCTATGGTTTTGGGAGGAGATTTCAATATTTTGAGATATAATTTTGAGAAGAACAAGCCTAATACTCTATCTCAATTTTCAGCAACTTTTAACTCTGTTATTCATACTTATGAATTAAGAGAGTTAGAAATGAGTGGAGGTATGTTTAATTGGTCTAATAATCAAGCTGACCCTGCTCTGGAAAAATTAGACAGGGTTTTGATTACTAAAGATTGGGAATCCTTCTTTCCTTTGGCCAATGTTCAAAAAATCCCAAGAGATACCTCTGATCATAATCTTCTGGTCATGTCCTCTAATGAAAAGAAAGAAGCTAAATCCAGGCCTTTTAGATTTGAGACTTCTTGGTTTGGGCAGCCTGAATTCAAAGCTCAGATTGAAAGAATATGGGGTGAAAAAGTGAATGCCCGCAATTCTTTGGATAGCATGGTGCTTAAGCTGAAAAAAGTTAGAAATTTCTTAAAAGGTTGGGGAGTCAATCTGGCTGGCAAAATTAAGAAAAGAAAAAAAATGTATCCAAGAAGATTTGGTTAAACCAGAGAAATTAGAACAAAATGGGCTTACTCCCTTACAAGAGAAGCAGAAAATGGAACTTACCACTGAAATGTTTAACATGTTTTCAGAAGAGGAGCTCTATTGGCACAAAAGAACCCAACCTCAATGGCTTTTGGAAGGTGATAATAACACTAAATTTTTCCATAGAGTGGACAATGGTAGAAAAAGGAAGAATACTATTTTCAGTCTTAGAGATGGTGATAAAGAGATTACTGGGGATAAAGAGCTGTTAAATCATGCAACCTCCTATTACAAAACCCTATTTGGGAGAGCCCCAAAGAATTTAATTGAGATTGATCCTGAGATCTGGACTGAGGATAGTAAGCTTAATGATATTGATAATGCTGATTTAAATAGAAGCTTTTTTGAAGAAGAAATCAAGCATGCTCTGTTTGATATGGAGACCAATAAGGCTGCTGGCCCTGATGGTTTCCCCATTGATTTCTTCCAATTCTGTTGGGACTTCATGAAAAATGATATTATGAATATTTTTGAGGATTTCTCTGAGAATAAACTTATGTGAGCAGATTGAACTATGGAATCATATCCCTGCTCCCCAAAACAAACTCTGCTGACCGCATTCAGTTGTTTAGACCGATCTGTCTCCTTAATAGTTTATACAAACTGCTCATTAAAGTCATGACTATTAGACTGGAGCCTTATATGAATAAGATGATTGATAGTAGTCAAAATGATTTTATTCCTATGAGAAACATCATGGATGGTATTATGACTTTGCATGAAATCCTTTATGAGACTAAAAAACATGAGACTAAAAAACAAAAGCAGACTGGGTGGTTTTAAAACTTGACTTTGAGAAAGCCTATGATAAAGTCAATTGGGACTTCTTATTTAGATGTTTGGAGATCAAAAATTTTAGTCCTCTTTGGTTATCTTGGCTTAAACAAGTGGTCTCTAATGGCACTTTGAGTGTAAAACTCAATAATAAAATTGGAGGTTACTTTGCCAGTTACCAAGGGGTGAGGCAAGGTGACCCTCTTTCACTTTTTTTATTTAACATGGCTGCTGATTGCCTCACTAAAATGTTTCATAAAGCTCAACATAATGGCTTGATCAGTGGTCTCATTCCTCATCTTATTGATAAAGGGGTTGCTATCTTTCAATATGCTGATGACACCATCTTGTGCTTAGAACATGACTTTGTAAAAGCTAAAAATGTTAAGTTACTTCTATCTATTTTTGAGCTTATGTCTGGCTTGAAGATTAACTTTCAGAAGAGTAAGGTCATTTTGATAGGTGGAGATAATGAGGTTGATGAGACTTATGCTAACTTGTTTCACTGTCAAATTGGGGTATTCCCTATTAAGTATTTGGGGGTTCCAGTGGGCCCTTCAAGAATCCTTGTCAGAGACTTGGATCTTTTAACTCAGAAATTTGCCAAAAAGCTTGATATTTGGAAGGTGGTTCTATGTCATTTGGGGGTAGATTAACATTGATTAATGCCAGCCTTTCTAAAACTCCCATATATCATATGTCGATGTATCTTTTGCCTAAAACTGTGATCTATAATCTTGATAAAACCAGGATAACTTTCTTTTGGCAAGGAGGGGGTACTAAAAGAAAATATCATTTAGTTAAGTGGGATAAGATTAGTGTACCAAAAGATAAAGGTAGCCTGGGAATAAAGAATCTGTTATGGATGAATGTTTGCCTCCTTTGTAAGTGGTGATGGATGCTGGAAATAGAAGAGAGCCTTAGGCAAGAGATCATTAAGAAAAAAATGCTTAAGAAGGAGCTCCATTACCTCTGTCAAGCATAAACAAACCGACTCCCCTTGCTGGAGTGATTTGCTCAAAGTTAAAAATCTGTTTCTTCTGGGGAGAGAGGATTGTAGGGAATGGGAAGGATACCCTGTTTTGGGAAGATTGTTGGTTAGATAGGAGACCTCTAGCAGAGATCTTCCCTGATATTTATAACATTTGCATTTGCAAGAACATCTCTGTTCATGATTGTATGAACCTCAACTGGGATTTGGATTACAGAAAGAGACTTGATAATATCTGTCATACACAATGGCAGGATATTATGGCCAAGATTATGGGATATCCCTTTTCTATGGCCAATGATAAGTCCATCTGGGTTTTTGCTAATAAGAAGAGTTCCTGTGTCCCTTTGAAAACTAAAATCTTCATTGGTTGTTGGAACAGAATGCCACTCTTACTAGGGATAATATGAAAAAGAGAAATTGGAAAGGTAATGTCATGTGTGATTTTTGCACTTTAGAGGAAACCACTACACATTTGTTTTTTGTGTGTCCAGTGGCTAAAGCAGTTTGGAGTTATGTTGGAGTGTGCTTGGGAGCAGATTGTATCCCTAACTCTGCTTCTCAGTATTACAACTGGATTGAGAAGTACTTGCCTAATGGTGAGAAGTTTTATGTTTCTGGGCTGGCAGCAATTGCTTGGTCGATTTGGAAGGCAAGAAACAGAGCTTGTTTTGATAATAAACTTTTACATAAACCTAGTGAGATTGTTTATCAGGCTCGTGGCTATTTGAAATACTGGGCAGGTTTGTTGAAAGACTTGTCTAAGGAAGATTTGATTAGCGGGGTGGAAAGTCTGCTTCAAACAGTCTCTGCAGTTGGCCACTTTCAGCAAAGACTGGCCGGGGATCAGTTGAGGTTTCAATTCCACGATCCTGATGAAGATGAAGATGAAGAACAGGAGCAGGAGAAGCCGAACCAGGATGCAAGCTGAAGCTGTTGGCCTTGTCGTGCTTTTCTGTGTCTTTGAGAGAGTTTTGCTTTGTCCCGTTGTTTAGTTTGTTTGGTGCTTGGCGCTTCCGCCCTGTGTGGCGTTGTTTTTTCGGTTTAGGCTAGGTAAGTTGTCTGATCCTGATACTTGTCATTCCACTCGAGTGTTTGAGTGGTTGTTTCGCTGTTTTGTAAGACTCGGTATTCCGTTATGAAAGTAATGGAACAGGGGGTGTCCCCTCGTCGAAAAAAATGACGCAAAGAAATTTATACTCCTAGCTGTGGCTGGACTTGGACCCAACACACAGCAACGCATTTGTTAGTAGTACCTTAACATTTGCAGGAACCATTTATCATGGCCCCAGTGCAAGAATTTGGAGAAGCACGTGGATCCAGAGATGCAAATTTGCAACGAGATCTTGAAACGGGCGAAATGAAAAGGATGCAGGGAGGGGAGCCCAGATGCAGGGGCCGGATCAATGGATCAGAGGCAGTGCCAGGAGTGATTACAGTCACCCATGTGCATGCTACAAGTACGGTTACAAATGGAGAATCACTGCACATGATGGCGCGTTGGCGCCACAAGCTCGAACCGGCAAGGTTTCCATTGGAGCAAACGATACGAGGAAGAGAGCCCACGTACTACATGTACAATGCCCCTTACAGGTGCAGCAAAAGACGAGTCATCAAGATCTCACCACCTCCACTCCACTGATGCAGATGATCTATGTACAACTTACAGTGTGCAAGGAGGAAGAAGATGATCACCGGTCTTGCTCTCGTGATCCAGGATAATCCAGTCTTCACTAAGACAGAAGCAGCTCAGCCCTTTGGTGGCTGCCGGCTTTTACTGATATCTCCAACACGGAGCGAGCGGTTGTGCTGCTCCAGTTGCGATCCTCGGCAATCAGTCATTGCCATCCATCTCAGCTCTAATATACAGTTTCAAGTGAAAAGTTTTTCACCCTTCACATGTCGATGAAACAGATTTTGCCTTCTATTCTGTTCTGCACCGCCTTGATCGCGGCAACTCGGGCGGCCGTGGCTGCTCTGTTTGCAGCCACGACGGCCTTCTTCACCTGCTCGTCCACTCTCGGGAGGTGAATGGCGCTGTCTGCGGCCCTTCGCGCAGCCTAAATGCAGGACGAGATAATTAGAATTTCTGAAGAACATAAGCAATTCAGCACGAATTATCAAAGAGCATATGTGCATTGTTGTATACCTGTAAGGCGCGCTGGACAGCCAGGTCGGAATGCGGCAAGGAGTTCTTTAGAATCCCAGAATCCCACTCCCCTGATCGCTCATCGCCGTTCCGAAACGCGTACATTCCAAATCCCTGCTTCTTCCCTTCGTGCCAGGAGCCCTCGTATGAATGCCCATTGGCGAAGGTGTACACACCGAAACCGTGGATCTTGTCTGCAAAGTACTCTCCAGCGTATCGATCGCCATTCCTGCAACAGATTTTGCAAGACATGAATCAGAATCGAACAGTAATGGCAATTCAACAGTGGTAATCTTTTTCTCTCGATAGAATCAAATCGAAAATTGCAATGGCCTGCTAGTATCTCCTGTTGTAGTACTGTTGTTGGTTGGGCACCAAAAGATGATATCTTTGCGATGCAAATGCAACGGTCTTTACCTGAAATGGTAGCATCCGAGGCCATGCTTGACGCCGCCCTTGAACTCCCCGGCGTACGAGCTGCCGTCCGAGCAGGTCTGGGCGCCGATGCCGTGGCTCTGGCCGCCGGCCCACTCGCCGGCGTAGCAGTCGCCGCTGTAGAAGCGGTAGACGCCGTGGCCGTGGCGGAGGCCCAGCCTGTACTGGCCGCGGTACCGGCTGCCGCGCGCCCAGCTCTCGACGCCGTACCCGTCGTACTTGCCGTCCACCCAGTCGCCCTCGTACTTGCCCTTCCCGAAGAAGTTGTACACGCCGCTGCCGCTGCACCGGCCCCCGTGGAACTCCCCCTCGTAGCAGTCCCCGTTGCTGTAGAACTCCACGCCCTCCCGCACGTTCGTGTCCTCCCCAGCCGTCCCCTTCTTCCTCTGCTCCTCCTCGGCGCAACCGCCGCTGTCCTCCCCGATGAACCACTGCACGGAGGTCGTCGCGAACGCGGGCGCGCGCCGCCGCCCGCCGAGCCATGCGACAGCTGCGGCGGCGGTGAGCGCGGCCACCGCGG
>BCLH01001158.1:47650-58758 GCA_001602315.1 Zoysia pacifica
CTCCATCTCGCTGCTGCCGCGGTGGCTCGCGGCGCGGGGCGCCACGCTGCGGGTGCTCGAGCTGCGCCTCGACTCCGCCGCGGACATGCAGGGCCAGCTCGACTGCGTCGCGCTCGCCCCGGGCCTTCAGGAGCTGCGGCTGTGGGGGCTCTCGCTGTCGCGCCCGCCCGCGTGGGGGCCGCTGGACCGGCTCCGCGTGCTGGAGATCGTCGGCGCCGTGCTGCTCGACAACGTGGTCAACGCTGCCGTCGCGGCCTGTCGGAACCTCACCGATCTCGCGCTGCTCGGGTGCGAGTGCGCCGGCGAGGTGGTCCTCGCGCTCCCACTGCTGGAACGCTGCCGGCTCGACATCGTCGGCGCCGGCGGCTGCTCGCTCAAGCTCGCCGCGCCCCGCGTCGAGTCCCTCGAGGTCCAGGGATTCGGGTGGATCTCTCTGCGCGGTGCCACCGGCAGCTGTCTCAGACGCCTCACTATCTCCAAGAACGCTGGTACGCATCCCATCCTGTCACTCGTTCCCCTTAGCAATACAGGCTTGGTGCATTTCACACACATCGCCTGATGTTACTATTCTTGAAATCTTCCAGGGACCGTGTACCATGTGGAGATGGGGAAGCTCTTGGAGTTGGAGCAGCTCCAAATGCGCGGTGTCCAGTGGAGCTGGGCAGCCATCAGTTCGGTGCTGCAGTGTGCCAGCGAGGTAAAGCACCTTGTCATGAAGGTTGAGTTTTGTGGCGATTACGATATGCTCCACCCATTCCCGGAGGTGGATCTCGTCGAATTCTTCAACAGCCACCTGAAGCTTCGCAAATTCGAGATCCATGGGGCAATGTTTGCTGCGTTGTGCCAGAAGAACAGCTTGAAAAAGGTTGGTCAGATCACCATGCTAGTTAACTGCAATGTCTTACTTTTGATTGCCTACCTAATTTTTTGTTCTGCCAATGCAGTTGGATTCAAGATTTGTGATACCTTGCTTAGAGGAGATCCTGGTCACCGTGCGCTCACCTTTGAATGCTGAGCAGAAGCTGAGCACACTTGAGTCCCTAGTCAGGTACAGTGCAAGGCTGCGGAGGATGGTCATTAGGATCTCACAGATGAAGAATTGTCATGACGCTGCAGATGATTTCTTTGAAGAGATTTGCAAGTTTGCATACATGAACCGCGGGAGAGTGTGCATAGAGTAGAAGAGTTGGTGAATCTTGCCATTCTTGGATTGAAGCTGCGAGAAGTTCGCTTTGGCTCTTGTGAGTTGTGGCTGAACCAATGCAATTTACTTTGATGCTGTTTGTTTAGTACAATTTTAGTGTGGTACTTCATTTGTGTTTTTCATGTTCTTCTCTGTTGGAATGTATCATTATTATTTCAGCACCCCTTTGGTTATAAACTGTACCTTCAATTGTGTTATGAAATAATAAACTGTTTTGGTCTATTGTTGTACCTAACTATGCCTAATTTAAACATTTGATGGGTTCACTAGTATACCTGGATGGACAGAGCTAGTTTCTTTACATTTTAATGCCACTTGGCTAAATAATGTGGTTTCTGGCAACCATTAGAGTGTCAAACAAAAAGGAGTGATCATATAGTACATGACAATAATTTGTAGTGTTCTTTTGTGAAGTATTGAATATTTTTTCAGTGATGTGCCACATTCAAGTGATTTCTTTGCTGAAAAATCTTCAATATTGAAAGCCTTAATGGAATATCCCACTGTCTAAAATTAGCACCCTCTAGGCTCTAGCTGCAAATGAAGAATACACGAGGCCAATGAAAGTTAGGGGCGGTTTGGCTTGGCTTATGTCGGCTCTAGCTTATGTACAGTAGTAGTATATCTATATTTGTGTTTCTATCTGTCATACCTCATTTCTGGGATATCTTATGATTATCATACCAATTTTTAGATTAGTAGTTGGTACGCACGAACATCGTGGATACACAGTTCATACCAGTAATATTACATATATTGTTCCAAATAGAGTCTTATATCCGAGACTTAAGTTACAAGCCAGCGAGGTGCATCAGCCATTCTTGCACAGTCATTATATAAAAGGAAAAAGCGAGAAGCAAAAATCATAGGCAAACTTGCGCGTAGGACGCTCTTACTCACTGCCATTGAGGCTGGCTTCTTCTTTTTCATTTGAGCGATAAAGCAAGGGTGAGTACAAGAGTACTCAGCAAGTTCTAATCTCGTATTTAGCTTTATTCATGCTTACAAGGTCATTAAGGAGAGGTTAGGTTTTTTCTTTCAGCGAAAGGCCAGTTTTATGCAGGCTTCTCTACAGATGAGTTCTCAAAACAGAGATGAAAGTGTTTTTGAATCTATTAGTATTTTAGTGGGTGGATCTGGGGGAGTAGTTTCCATTCTCGCTAGTTTCCAACTTTTAACTGGATGGGCCTTTACTATCCTAGCGGGATACTTTTCAAAACACGGGCAGCTACACCCACTCACACTATCAAAGATGATGGTCAAGACTAATCATTGTGAGCTCAAGCTGTAGCGTGTCAATACCGTGACAACGGCTATTCCGGATAGATTATACACTTTGCAAAGGTTGTACACTGTACCCACAGGCTATGCTCCTCTTGATCAATAGAGTCGCATAACGTTCACTTCATCACATACCAAGTTGTTCACAAAGTCCGCTCCTGCGACTTGTGTACCAATCGATCGCCTTAGGGGTCAAGATGGACGACCAAGGGGGTGGAGTGAGTCTCGCCTAAACAGGTTTTGTGGTTGCATAAAATCACTACGTTGAGGTCCAATAAACTAGTCTTTATATGGCAGGGGCGGCGCTCGTTCACGACACGTGGACCAGTTCAAAGCCTACACATAACACACAGCTCTAGGAGCCCGTCCCAAGACCAGAAACATTATCCCTTTCCATCACCTATCACTAGTTTTTGCTAAATCTCATCCCACTTTATTTGACGCACTCCAAACTCATATAACTCGTTTAATAAATAATGGTTATGTGTATAGTAGAGTGAAGCATGGCTTCACGTGAGTGTTTCTAAGCATTTTAGCTCAAGGCAATTATTCGTACATTAAAATATTTAATGATAGAATCCTACGGTTAACAAGGTTCAATTTACAATCTGATAGCAAAGCAGTATTTGTACTTATGAAGAGCTAGTTACTGACATAAGTATAAATACGTGTATAGCAAGTAGGTCTGTAACTACATAATGTTTTGAACATATAAATACGAACATGCAAGCATACAGGTTCATAGGTGCATAGCGAAAACTAGGAGCAAGATGATTAAGAGGTTAGGAGTTTGCCTTCCAAAGGGTACTCGGGCTCCTCTTCGTACTCCGGGTCGTCGATCTCTTCGTCTTCAAGCGCTTTGTCGTCTACGCGAGAAAATGGTAGAAGGCAAATAATTACATAAATAAATTGCACGAAAGGAGCACAAACGAAGATCGAATAAATACCAAATTCGACAAAAGTTCTCTGGGTGGTAAGTGGTTCTATAATGTAGTGTTTGGTTTTACGCTTCTAATGGTGTAAATATCTCGATAATCGGAGGTGATATGTGATAATAGTGGTGAAAATAAGGTGTAGAGGTCTTTTTGTAATTTTTTTATAAATTGGAGGACTAATGTGAATATTTGTGGTGACAAATAGGGCTTTGCTAGGTGGGTTTTTACTGTGTAGGGGTGTATTTGTAAAGTGGGGATTTTTCTGAATTTTTTGGGAATTTATTTGGATAAAAAATAGGCTAAGAATAAATTTCGGTGTGCACTGGAGTGGGTGACCGTAGCAATTTTAGTTGTGAGACTGACGCATGGGCTCGAACCCCACTGGTCGGCGTGGCGCAGTTGGTGTGAGACGATGCTTCCCCAAGCCATTTGCCGTGTTGGGTCGAGCGTGCGCGCGGCCCGACCGAGAAAGGTTTAAGGGAAGGGGGTGGTGGTGGCTGGGCTGATGGCGGAGTGGGCCGCTGGGCTGGAGGCGGGAGCTGGAGTGGGAGCGGGGCGGCGGGGCGCGGTGCTGGGTCGAGGGCGGCCCAGCACGGGAGGGGGTTGGTTTTCTTTTTTTTCTTTTCTTTTCTTTTTTTTTTGAAAAGCTCCAAATTCAAATCAAACAAATTTGAATAAATTTAATAAATCCCAAAAAGGAAAATTCTACTAAGCACTTATCAAGATTCAAATTTTAATTTGAAATTTTTCCTTTTTTGAGTTTATGTTTATTTTGTGAGATTTTTCTATTAAAATAAAGAAGGGTGTAGGAAATAGAAAATTGTTTGAGTGTTATTTAATTGAGATTTTTGAGGGTATCACACTATCCCCTTTACTACATAAATACATACTCCTATATTGGTTAAAAAATTTTGGTTGGAGACTATGTTCTGCATTTGTAGTTAGACACGTGGGTCTGGCTTCCTCATATTATTAGTGACTGGAATTTACTGTAGTGGATCTCTTCCAGACGTAGTGCTAGTGGAGTTGTGGAATGCCGTGAACTAGTTATCGTATAAATATGTAACTTGGGCGGTAACAGCCTCTGGAATTTTCTGTTGAGGCATTTTGGTCAAATTCTATTCCTCTTAATGATACTGAAAAAAAAAGATGGTCATCAAAAGGCAAAGCTAGCTTTATAAGTTCCTGCATAGATGTCATTTTCAAAACGTCTAAGTTGTTACCAGTGTCCCTTTTTATTCTACTTTTTGCCTTTGCTTTTGTCTAGTTATTTCTGGTGATCTAGTCAGCAATCTCATGGAGGTCGCCTATGATCTTTTCCTTGATCTGTTGGCAAGTCCATTCTCCTCGGCTGCTTGCAAATCATCTCTTTCCTCATTTCAATAATCCTTGGTGATATCTTTTCTCTTTTATTGTTTATCCTTTGTCTTAAACATAACAGTGAAGGTACCAGGAAATGTTTGCTAAATTTAAAAACGAAATGCATGCAGGAAATTGGCTTTGAAATTCAAAAGTTCAACAAAGGTAAATTTGCGCCGGATGTAACTGTAAAGTCTAGCTAGATTCTCTGGGGGTTAAATTATTATACAGGTTTCAGTGATAGCTACCACCACTACTGACCATCATCATCAATAGTAAACGACGGACTGTCACTAGTGAGGCGGTCATCTTTGACAGCACAACTAAAGAAAGGATACTGACGCATCAACCACTGCCACAATTTCGCGTTCATTACATCAGATTCGCACCCAAAGCCTTAAGAAACAACCAAGGAAACAAATACACACAGAAATGGCCAATATAGCGATTGTGCGTTCACAAGTACCAACTGTATTTGGCTCATAAGTCCCCTAAGATATTTGCTTTTGCCTAGTTCTTTCAGATCAGTGGTTTCCTAAAGCTCAGCTATGATCTTTTGCTTTATCTAAGTGCTAATACCATTCTCCTCAGTTGCATGCAGAAACAGATATTTCGTCCTTTTCAGTAATAAGCAGAGTCTAGATAGGCCCCACCATAATTTCAAAAGAACAAAAACTTGGAGTAACATCTTTTAGCTTTAAATTGTCCTTGAGGATATATTGTCTTCGTTACTTGTCATATTTGTACAAGCTTACCTTTGTCATTGTTTGATATATCAAGATTATTAGCTGCCCTACAACACCGTGCCCTTTTCCTCCACTCAAATGCTAGCTGAAAGAGTGAAAGGTGATAGCTAAATATAATATGAAAATGATATTTGTATGACTGCATATAGTTCATATCTTGTCACAATGTGTAGGTGCGAAGGAGAACTTCTGGTTGCGCACGTCGAAGAGCACGTGCATGTTCTGCTGCAGGACGTTGCCGATGATGGACACGCCCACACGGTCCGGCTGGTTGCCCACGGCCAGGCACATCAACCCCGCCCTCGGCTCCTGGAAGTAATTGTCCCGCGGGAGAACCATCTGCGCGCCGCCGTCGAAGTGCAGCACAAGGGGCGGCGTCTGCACCGTGTCCATAGCCGCGCCGTGCGGCAGCGCGAAGCACAGCTCGTAGTCCTCGGTGGCGGTCCCGTTGGGCGCCACGGGGAGCCGCACCGCCTCCATCACGGCCTTCTTCACGGCCCTGAACGCCGGCTCCGCGAGGTACGCGATCGTGCTGCCGGAGTCGACGATTGTGCCGCTGCTCCCGTCCGGTTTCATGGCGAGGCTGGACGCCGGCACGCGGAGCCGCGTCTTCCCGAGCGAGATTCCCACCAGCGGCACGTAGTAGTACGCGGTTTCCACCGGGTTCCTCAGTATGGACGTGGTTTGAACTGGCCCCGTCGTCTTGTACCCCTTTAGGTCGGCCATTGCACCGAACAGCAGCGGGCTCGTCTTGCGCTCGGCGAACGGCGTGAGGCAGTACGAGAACTTCGGTATCGAGAGTTGCGATATCAGAGACAACGTGTCCGGGCTGAGACCCATGATGCCGGAGGCGCCGACGAGGCTGCCGGAGGAGAGCTCGCCGCAGCCGAAGCCGAGTGGGACGGAGACAGCCTTGCCGTGCGTGCCGGCGCCAAAGGTGAAGGTCTCGGACGCGAGGACCCCGCCGGCTTCCGCGCTGCCGTACACGTCGTCGTACACGCACCTGTTGTCCTCGGAGCAGTTCTTGAACCCGAACTGGCCTTCCTGACACAGCCTGCTGCCGCAGGGCAGGAACGCGAAGGACGACGACTTGGCCGGGTCGTAGAGCGGCTCGCGCTGCCTCGCCGCGCGCCGCCGGAACAGCGCGCACTGCGTCCAGATGAGGTCGCTGCCCGTGTCGACGATCAGCGTGTGCGGCTGCGGCGGCGTGCCGATGCCCACCGTCAGCGAGTGCGCCTGGTCGCTGAGCGGGGCGAGCGGTACGTCGGCCGCGGATATGTCTCTGCCTCCTTTGCCCAAAACGCGAGCGAGCCGGGCCGCGATCGCCGCCACGCGAGCCCTGCTCGCACGCGCAGCGCGGCGGACGGCCTCGTGCTGGGACAACGAGCCGCTGCCGGCGTAGGGGTGGGTAAGGTCCGCGCGGAAGTCGACCGAGCCGTGGGCGTTGGTCACGACGAGGACGACGACGAGGCAGAGGAAAGGGAGGTGACCAAGACGGCGAGCCATGACTCGAGAACTCTACCTGGGTTTTTAGCCATCGCGTCTGGTGAGGCGAGGTATACTTATTCTCGCGGTGGTTGGATCGTGGCCATCGTTTGCTTTTGCATGATTGTGCAGAAAATTGGCGATATGCTGAGTGTGAGCGCACGGTGCCCGTAAAAGCGAGTGCTTTACGTTGATGTCGCACATTCCGGCCGGCCATTGGCCTATCGGTCGGCACCACTAGTGGTGAACTGGTGGTTCGGCAAGAGGTAATTTCACGATAGGGATAGGCGAATACTCGTAACGGGAGGGAAAGCGTCCCCTGTGACATGCCATGGTCTCATGGAGCTGAAGGGACTGATGCAAGGCATCGACAAAACTTAAAGGTCGACATTGACGGGAAGCAGCCAACAGAGGGCAGTGGTAACCGGTAACCTCGGACCAAGATTTAACTTACTGTTTGAACTGTGAAAATCGCTCGAGAGCGATTTAACAAATATTATGAAAACCGTTAAAATCGTTCGGTTTTTTTCTTTAAATTTTAATTTTCAAATTTTGAGAAGGTTTCGAAAACTGTTTGATTTATTTGAAAACTGATAAATTAATGAAAAATAAGAAATTAGATGAAAAAGTGCTTAAAAATTGGGTATGACCTATTCTAATTTCTTTTAATATCAACATTCACAGCATACTTCATCTACAAATTAAAAATACTTATTCATTCATAACAAATTAAAAGTTTCGAACACAATAAATCCATACATACATGTTGTTCATCCACAACAAAATCAAAGTCTATACATAGTTTTTGAAGCACATTTTACTTTCAAATTGTATTCCAATCAAAATATGCATTGTTGCACTCTTCACGTGAGAGGAGTTGAATTCCTCTAGTAGCTAACAACTCCACTTTAAATTTATTCCAAGATTGCCCCGTCCAAGCAGTAGTTGTCAATCATTATGAGTACAATATGTTATAAAACTCTGAATTTTATCATTGATAGACCTATATAGTGAGAGTTTCTGTGCTACGATCACCGTACGGATAATTGTATTACTCATTACCTTGGTTGTATGATGTATCACTGTCTGACGCGGAATAATATGTGTCGTAGTAATGTTGCCTCCAGATGTAGCCTGAGAGTCAGGAACCATACTGTCTGGTGAGTCTCCAGATGTAGCCTGAGAGCTGCTATCATTTGATTCCTAGTAGAGTGAGCTTCATCTAACCTCATTTTACTTTTCTCTTTGCTCTTTAACCTCATCTTTTTACCTTTTTTTTCTGTCTTGCACTTTAAACCTTCCTCTTGCTTATGTGAGTATCACCCACATTTTGATCCACCTATTCAGATATTATTGCAGCACGAGACAAGCGCAGCAACTGTCTACCAGCGTCATCATCTGTAACAAGACGACTATATACATGACTGTCATTCTCGGTGCCCTCTTCATCAAAAGCAGAATCAAAATTCGATCTCCTATGTTCCATCTATTTTCGAATAGAATTTGAAGAATCATACAACGATAGCTCTATGAGACAATCAAATAGATCGGTTTTTGGTGGCTTATATGTCTATGAAGCATCATACATATGGATATGAAACACCAACTTATGCAATTTCTCATAAGATAATCTGTTACGCACCTTCGTATGGATCAATGCAAATGTACTACAGTTGCGCTCAT
Organism: Zoysia pacifica; assembly: GCA_001602315.1. NCBI lineage: Eukaryota > Viridiplantae > Streptophyta > Magnoliopsida > Poales > Poaceae > Zoysia > Zoysia pacifica. The sequence goes on from BCLH01001158.1 coordinate 56,344, forward strand.
AACCACTCGATGATGCACATTGTGAGACTATCTGTAATGCAAGCTGTTGGAGATGAGGTGTGTCACCACCAAACATGTTTCATTAAACTACAGAAGAAGTATTCTTATCTATTGCCATCTTGTTGGCCAACTCAGTGGCGAATGAACCTTGTTTTCTTCTAAAAATTTCCGCCTTCTGCAAGGCCTGCACACACAAGTCAATTGATGCTATGCGTGTAAATGTCTCTCGAATATCGTTCATCATATTTCGACCCATCCCGTAAAAATAATGACTTCTTGGGTTCAAAGATCCAGCTGCACATATAACAATAGTTAGATATCATTGCACTATAAACGAAAAATACAATAATGTTTTTTGTAAGTACGTATTACCTGCATTCATAAAAGTATCATTGCAAATGTTTATTATCCTACGATTTATAATGTCCATATACCTCTTCATCTCTCGCTCATCATTCCTATAAAGGACTTCATACTCATTTTTACAAAAATAATATCTGAGAAATACTTCACTCAAGGTAAGGCTCTTATCTTGATCAGCAAACCGAAGAAACGCATACAAAAGTTGCACTGCATCTACCATATATTTCATTGAATCCCACCATGACATGCTTACTAGACAGAAGTGAGCATGCCTTCCATCCTCGGTATTAGCAAATCTACTATTTAAAAATATTTCAGAACCCATTCATGCCATAAATTTTTCTCTTCGACGAAGCATACTCTCAAGAAACATGTAGTTTGTGCCAAAACGTGTTGCATTCCATCTTACCAACTCACCACCAATAGCATTGGTCATCATAGAGTGCAACTGATTATGATTATACAACCAACAAAAAATGTTGCGAGCCGACTGTATTATAGCTTTGTGCTCTAAAAACTCACCAATAGCTTTTAGCATCAGGTTAATTGTATGTGTCACACATGGTTGCTAGACAATATGAGGATACTTGTTTATTAGCAGCTTGCACGCCTTTTTATACTTTGAATCATTGTCTGTAATAAACTGCACAATATTGTCTGCACCTATATCAATGCATACCTTATTCATTTCCTGCACAAGAACGTTTCATTGTTCAAAATATCATTAGTACAAATAAAACAAATAGTGCCATAGAATAAATATATGTCTCGTAACTTGAATATGAAATCCGCAGATTGGCTGTGCCCAATAACATCACATGAGTTGTGAAAAAACATGACAGTAACATCACATGAGTTGTGAAAAAACATGACACCACTACAGTAAATCATGAAGTTTATCAAACTCATTCCTATAGGGCCAGTTCAAGAGTCACACATAATCGTGACACTGTACATCGATCACTCTATCTTGAATTTATCAAATTATTTCTTGATGTCTTGCTCGTTAGCATCAAGATACGTGTCATTTATTTCCCTCTCAGTTGGGATAGACATGTCCTCACCTGCAAACATCATGATACACGACATAAATATAGTAACATATAAAGAAACATGTAATACAATAAAATGAAGGTCTCATACCTCATCTCTGTGTCTCATTTATAGCACTAACAAAGTATAGACTATCGGCTTTTTTACCAGAGATGGCTTCTGTATGAAAAAATTTCGACCATGCGTGTCTAATGGTCAACTTTGCTAGCTTGCTTTTCGCAGTCCATGGACCTGTATCGATCCTAGTTTGAATCCGTTCATTATCTGACCTCTGTGACGCGAATCTTCTCATCATATCAAACAATCCAGACCCACCACCTCCCTGCGACGAACTAAAAACACCTTGTGATGAACCAGCACCAGCACCACTACTCTCTAACTGACCACCATACGAACGCTGACGTTGTCGGAATTCCTCCTCCTCTCTAGATAACCTCATGGCAGTCTGCATCTCCTCATCGTTCTTCTCATTGATATTTCTCTGACCTGCAACCTAGTGCTGTCTGAAGGTCTGTTTAGCTCGGTCTTTTCTCCGTTCGGCGGTTCTATCAAGCTCCCGACAAAAATAGTCTCGCACGTTCGTGGGAATATGAGGACACCGAACTACGCTGCTTTCATGATGTGTCAAATATTGCTTGAATCATGTGACACTACCCCCTCTCTTCACTGATTTGTAATATTTACAATAGAACCCGAGATACACGTTATCCCTATGCCCCCAAATCGAATCGGTCTGATCTGACATCTTAGAACCAACAATACCTGAAAATGACTAACTATGTTCTAAAGTTGCTAACAAATCGAGCAATATTTGAACAAAAAACAGAAAAACAACTATCTCACCTTCTCTGCTACGGAAACCCACCAGATCGAACGGCTTTCCGCGCTAATCGCGCTGTTTACCGCTAGAGCCAGCTTACCGCCGTCGGCGTGCGGCTAGCCGTGCTTATCGCTCCGCTAGCCACTACTCCCTCGCGGTTTCCGGCGTGTGGGCGACGG
>BCLH01001158.1:58763-86508 GCA_001602315.1 Zoysia pacifica
CGCGGTCGCAGTGGGCGGACGGGAAAATGAGAGCCGATAGAGTTTTTGTGGACATGTGAGCGAAGATAAGGTTTGCTTATATATTTTTCATCCAATTTTCTTCGAATTTTTTCGGCACCAAAATTAAAATATTTTTAAAAACTGATTCAAAACCATGAAATTGCATTTTTCATCTATTTTTTTTACATATTTTTTATTTTGAAATCCACCAAAATTTCAAAATTCAAAAAAATTTGAATTCGAAACCACTATACCGTCCAAACCGGACCGGAGCGGTTTGGACGGTTTTCGCGAAAACCACGCGGTAAACCGCGGTTTTGCGAACCCTAGAAAAATTCAACCATACAAAATCTAACCTAGGAGTACTCAGTTACGCTACATTCGGCTTTTTTTTTTACCAAAGTGCAGCCTATAAAGTGTATAAGTCTCACCTTGACGACATCCAATATCTGCTAAAAAACAAAAATAATTTCAAAGGACGAGCTGCAAGATGCAGGTGCTACATGGGAACAAAGTGACAGAAAAGAGGAAGATGGGATAATAGATACCCAAATTTCGTGATTTTAGCTACTGAAGTGGGAATAGCACAAGTACTTCAATCTCCGCGCAATGCAACGAGCCAAACTACTCTACGTGTGAACCTACAGCTGCAACAACAACCAGCTCTGAACTTATTGACGGCTAAAGGCAAACGAAAAACCGAGGTCATAACAATGGAGGCTATATTATGTTGCACGGAGCCGGAACGAAGGACAGGATGCTGTTTGCAATGTCGTAGAGTATGTGCAGATTCTGCTGCTGGTAGTTGCCGATGATGGTGCCCTCGCCGGTCGGCGCCATAGCCAGGCACAGGTACCCTGTGAGACTCGAGATCAGCATGTAGTTCTCCGGCGGCAACGTCAGGTTGGCGCTGTCGAAGTGGAACACCAAGTCCGGCATGGTCACGGTCTCGGTCGGTGGCGGCGGCCACGTGAAGCATGTGTCCAGGCCTATGGCCGTGTCGTTCGTCACTGGCAGTGGGATGGTGGCCGCCAACTCATTGTGCAAGGCCTCGTAGGCATCCTGCTGCAGGTACGTGATGGACGTGCCGGAGTCGATGATGACGCCGCCCGTTCCGTCGTCGTTGATGGCGAAGACCTGCGGGTCGATGCGCAGACGTGTGCTCCCCAGACTGATGCCCTCGAGGGACAGGTAGTACATGTTCGGCAGAGCCGGGTTGACGACGAACGGCGTGGACTGCACCGGCTCGCTGGAGCTGGTGTTGGTGCTGTTGAGGTTCGCGAACACGCCGAAGTAGAGCCGGCTCGGCGTCGGCGACAGGTACGACGTCAAGCAGTAGGAGAACCGGGACGGGCCGAGCTGGCTGACCAGCGACAGCGGCCCGCGCCCGAACCCGACCATGCCGGAGCTGTTGGCGAGCTCGCCGGCGTTGATGTTGCCGCACCCGAACGAGACATTGGGCACGCTGACCTTGGTCAGATTCGCCGCGCCGAACGTGAACGTCTCGTTGGCGAGGACCCCGGCCGTGGACGCCTCGTCGCTGTAGTAGTACTGGTACACGCACACGTGCTGGAAGCAGGCGGGGTACGGCAGCTGGCCGCACCGCTCCGACCGGCACGGCAGGACCCGGTACGTGGCGGACCGCGTCGGCTGGAAGTAGGGCGTGGGTTGGTCCACGCAGAGCAGGCACGGCGCGCACTGCGTCCAGATGAGGTCGCTGCCGGTGTCCATGACCGCCGTGAACTCGAGCGGCGGCGTGCCGATGGCCAGCTCCATCCGGTACTCGCCCTGGCTTGCCGTGACCAGCACGCGCGCCGCGGTGATCGGGTCCACCGGCGCCACGTCGGCCACCGCCTGCAGCGCCGCCACGCGCGCCTTGCTCCGCGCGACGGCGCGGTTGATCAGCTGCAGCTTGGAGTACGACCTTCCCGCGTCAATGTGGGTCAGCGTGAGCTTGAACCCGACGTCGCCGTCGCAGTTCGCGACGGGTAATGACATGGTGGGCAGAAACAGAACGAGCAGCAGGACAAGGGTTGCCATTTTGGAGGAGGAAGCACTAGCGAGTGCAGCACTCAACTAGTCGCAGAGAAGCTGCGAGCAAGAAGACGATGACTCTGTAGCGATCTTTTATGTATTCCTTGATCAGTCCTTGTGTGTGAATCACGGCGTCAGGGTGCATGAGACAGCTATATTGGATAGTTCTGCAGAATGTAGTGCGTGAAATTCGCGCTCGGTCAGCAAGAGGATTGGTTTTGGAATGTACGCGTAGATGTCTTGGTTATGGTGCAGATCAGTAAATTACAGCGTCTTTGTAATTTGGACGCGGAGCCTGGGTGAAAACTTCTTCGGTTCCGGGTTCCGGCTGATCAGCGCAAGCCCTTCAAGTTTAGAGATCTGTGAAGGAAGCCATCCAATACCTTATGAAACAGTGATGGGGAGTCGCGACACAATTGAAACAAGTCTCTCCAGGCGAGAGAAAAAAGACTGCAGGCTGAATGCTTGGGTGCCATGCAGATGATCTGAAATTTTCAATTCAAATTTTAGCAGAGATATGAGGTATCAACACAAGAGTGTTTTGCAAGGCAACTCTAGCTGCAACCCGAGGCACGTAAGCGTGCTCATTTGAATGGATCCGCATTGGGAGTAATATATTATGAGTAGAGTATGATCCTAAACAGTAGCAGACACTTTGTATTCCATTCGTGACTTTTAGAGCAGTGATAGAATTTTTGAAATCAAGGGGACAGAACAGAGCAAAGAATGGTTCATCAGTTTTTTAGAGTGAGTGAATCACTTGTCTAATTTGAAGTATCCACAAAACTGTTTATCACATTCAACAAACCCATGCTGTGATCTATCTCTGCTATGCCATTTTAATCCTTCCATTGAAAGACTAAATCGCCCTATTATGTTGCTATACACTGAAAGAATAAGCTGAATTTGTATTTCTCTTCTTCATTCATTCAAGCAATTACCCGTACATATTCTAGCAGTATACAGCACGAAATATACAGCCTCCTATTCTGAGGGCAAACCGCGACCTATGTACGAGTTTTAGTCTCCAGCTAGACTATGAACAATATTTCAATTGTACACAAGCTTAGCTTCCATACAGAATCCCATCTCGTGTAATAATCGCAAAAAAGCAAATTCGACTGATTTTGGACTCGCACACATATATACATATCTGATGCGTGATGTGAACTGATGTCCTTGTAATTAGAAGGCGATGAAGGAATTTTCCAAGTCGTACTTGAGCTTCTCCAGGTTGGGCTTGACAGCGAACTGGATCATCGGCGGCGGCCCACAGGCGAGGGCCAGCGTGTCGTCGCCGCCGTCCGGCACGTGCTCCCTTAGGATGGCCTCCGTCACGAACCCGACGCTGTACTTCCACCCGTCCTCCGGCCGCTTCACCTGGTCGATGACGTACCACACCTTGAGCCTGTCCGGGTACTCGGCCGCCCACCGGTCGAGCTCGTCGCGGAGGAGGATGTCGTCCTCCGTCCGGTTCGCGTACACCAGGTGCATCTCCGTCTGGTCGTCCGGCTGGTCGCGCAGCACCGCCTGGATCACCTGGTACATGGGCGTGATCCCGCTCCCGCCGGCGACCATCGCGAGGCGCCGCGCGTGGCGCTGCTTGCCGTTGATCACGAAGTTGCCGCGGCCGGTGTACTCGACGTGGCCGAGCGGTCCCTTGACGTCGACGGTGGAGCCGAGCGGCAGCGACTCCAGGTACTGCGTCATGAGCCCGCCGTTGGGGAACTTGGGGTGCTCGTTCTTGAAGTAGATCTTCACGAGGAGGTCGAAGTGGCCGATCTCGTCCACCATGCTCGTCGGCGTGTACGCCCGCATGCAGAGCTTCCCGTCGACGGTGGCGCACGCGAAGATGTGCTTGCCGATGGGGAGACCGAGCACCTGGTCAGGCGCCGGCAGGGCGAAGCGGAACAGGCGGACGTCGCGGGACAGCTCCTTCTTCTCCACGAGGCGGCAGCGCACCTTGTCGCGCGGGTTGGAGAGCGCGACGGGCGCGGGGGCGCCGATGGCCTCGCGGATGGGCGCGAGGTGGGAGAGCACGGACCCGCCGTGCACGGAGTTGTCGGAGGTGTACCCGGTGCCGGTGGTGATGAGCTCGCCGATGCGGTACGTGTCGAGGAGCGCCTTGGCCTTGTCGCTGTGGATGGCGTCGAACTCCTCCGTGCAGTCCGTGCCGGCGTTGATGAGGATGCTGTCGGCGCCGCCCGGGTGGTCCTTGAGGAACCTGGTGCAGTCGTAGACGTGGCCGTGGACCACGATCCACGCCGAGTCCTGCGACGCGTGCTTCCGCACCTCCGACATGGTGAACTGCTTGCCGTCCGTGGTGTTCATGAAGGGCGTCGACGTGCTGCGCTTCAGCCCCGGCGCCGCGGCCCCCGCCGTCTCCAGGTGCTTCTGCCGCGCCATCCACCCGCCCGCCTGGTTGCCCGGCTGCGTCGGGTGCTCGAACACCAGCCCGATCTCGCCCTTGTGCGGCCGGCACACGTTCACCTTCACCTTGAACCAGCAGTTGTTCATCATCCCCTGCGAAACCGAACAAACCAGAGGCGCCACTGTCAGAGTTGATCCACCGAGTGTAAACAGAGTGAGTGCCACAGCTGCCACGCGGAATGGATCGTTACCATGAGGTTCCAGATGAGCTTCTCAGGCTGCGTGTTGAGCGACTGGTCCCAGGCGCGGACGGCGATCTCCTTGGCGCCGAGGAGGTCGAGGACCTCGAGCTCGACGGACCAGAAGCACCAGCACCAGTACTTGCCGTACTTGTTGGGCTTCTCCGGGTGGTCGAGCGCGCCCACCAGCCATGTCTCGCCGCCGTCGAGCGTCACCTCCACCCGTGTCACCTTCTTGCCACCGCCTACGCGCACCAAAAGAAACAGAATTCGTCAGCCTGTCCTGGCTCACCAACGACTCTTCTCCTGTTTCTGAAAGAGCAAGAGATGCGCATCTTTCTTGCATCCGTCACTGGGAAGTGGGAACATGAATCCCAACCCTTTTCGACCACGAAAGGGCCAACCTTGCTCCGATGTTCTCCGGCCGGCACCAGGCAGAACCTACGCCATGTGTCGCAGTCACAGCCTCACAAGAGTCCGGACAGAATCAGACCACCACTACTACTCACAGACCGGCAGCCTTTGACAATTCTAAAAAAAAGCATTATTTTGTTGCTCCAAGCCTCCAACTGGGCAGCAGGTTTCGGCCGGTTTCACGCTCCACCTCTCATCAGGAAAGAAAGTGTGCCAGGGACACGGCCGACTTCATCATAAAACTATGAACCCAGGCCCCGGTTTCCATGCTGAGTACTGCTAGTACTATCTATGGAGCTGATGATGCTACTGAGGCTGTAGGATAATCAAAAAGTGATGCAACTCGCTGCAATTTTTCCATCGAGTAACATCACAGTTTGCCTAACACTTAGGTGGTACACAATGTAAAAAAAATTGTAGTAGCACTCGTCATCTACTGAATAACAGTATAGTTATTCCGTTAAGAAAGGTGGCAATATTGTTGCAGGCCAAAGGAAGGCGTAATTGAAAGGACGCGCAAAATGCCGAGTCCACGAACACAAGCGCACGTTGAGTAGCAAGTTCCCATATTACTCATACTACCAGCTACGCAAGCCAGATGAATGTAACCAAGTCAATTCATTCGTGAGAATGGGTCTAGGACTCACCGGAGTAGGCGTATCCTTTCATGGTGTAGCCGCGCTGCGTGGTGACGGCGTTGATGGGCAGGATCTCGTCGTGCCCCGGCGTCGTGATCACAGAGTTGATGTTCAGCTCGTTGATGATGTACTCCGGCTTGTACCACCACGCTGCACGTACGTTTAGAGTTCGTTTCAGCCATACATGTTCCGATCCATTTCGTGTCAAACTGCTGTTCGAATTCGATCAAAACGTTAATAAATTTACCTTCTGCGTTCGCGAGCTCGGCGTCGACATGGGACGGCAAGACGCGGTTGTCCTTGTAATGGTAGTAGTTGTCGGACTCGGCGGGGGTGACGACGATGCGCTTGAGCCACTTGACCATGCGGCCGCCGATGCAGCCGGGGATGATGACGCGCACGGGGAAGCCGTGGTCGGGGAGCAGCGGCTCGCCGTTCTGCATGTACGCGAGCATGATGTCCCTGGACGGGTCCAACGCCCACTCGCGCGTGACGCTGGTCCCGTACTTGGACCCGCCGCCGCCGGGGAGGTCCTCGGCGCCCTCGAAGCAGACGTTGAGCGCGCCGGCCGCGCGCGGTATGACGCCGCACCGGCGCAGCACGTCGCGGAGGCGCGCGCCGCGCCAGACCGACGTGGACACGCCCGCCGCGCCCCAGTTGAACCCCACCGTCTGCTGCACCATGTTCTGCTCCTTGCGCCGGTTCCCCGCGCACGCCAGCGTGACGGGGACCTCGACCGCGGGGAAGTCGCGGATGAGCTCATCCATGGTGAGCCGCGCGGGGCGTTTCACGAGCCCCGTCACCTCCACCGTCCACGTCGCCCAGTCCCCGCGCGGCACCACGCCGTGGTTCCGCACGTAGTGGAGCGGCGCCGGGGTGATGAAGCCGTGGTGCATGAGCCGCGCCAGCGGCGGCTCGCAGTTCAGCGGGTGCTTCCCGGTCAGCCGGATGAGCGACGGGTTGCGCTCGATCCACGCGTCCGCGGTGCCTTCGTCGCGCTGGTCGTGCACAGAGGGCTCCACCTCGAGCTGGGAGTGGGAGCCGTACAGCACGCGCCAGCCCTCCTGTTCATCGTCTTCGTCGTCGTCCGAGGCTTCCTCAGGCTTCCGGGGCGGCGAGACAAGGGGAGGAAACCCGCAGCCGCGCACGGGCGAGTCGGACCGGCGCGGGACGTGGCTCGCCGACGGAGGGTACGCCATCGCGCCGCCGTTATTGGTGACGCGCACCTGCGCGGAGCCCGGCTCGTGGCGGCCGAACTGCCGTGGCTCGACAGAAGCGGCCATGGCGGGAGGGGACGAGTTTACTAGCGCGCGTTCTGCTTGCAGGAGATGCTGTGGCCTGGAAGAGGTGCGGTCTGAGGGTGCCAAGAGAAGCGATCTGGGGTATATAACCGCGCGCGCCAGGGGTGCTGCTCTCGCGTGACATGGCGTTGGCCAAAGCCAGCATGACACCACGGGATTGGCCACACGTAGCGCGCCAACGCGTGGAGTTTTGTGATTCTTGTCTGGTTTTTCCTAAACTGTCGCCCATTTTTGTCCTTGGTATGTGTTCAAACGTCCTAGAAATTATGTTATAGTACATGTTATTGTGTTGTGAAAATTTATGAGAAAGTTACATTATAAAAAGTTGTGGTCGAAAAACTTAAGAGCTGTTTAATTGATAACTAACTTTGTCACTCTTAATCTTAGTCAAGTGGAGCTAACAAATTCTTAACCAGAAGCATGGTAAAGTTGGCAAGAAACTGAGGGTATGACACGTGGGATAAAGTGTAAAAAGTGTGGCTTATCACAATTACGACAGCGAACCAAATAACTGCTTAAGAATCTGTGGCACGATTAATTTTAGATGTTGCAGAGTTAGACACCAACAAATAGCCTCGAAAACAAACAAGCATATTATGAGATTGTAAACTACTTGTACAGACGATATGTAGCGTGAAATAAAATTTGACAAAAACCAGGAGAGAGCGCGAGATTCTGAATTTTAGGATGTTCAGCTAGTCAAATCTAAGACAAAGTTGTGTTGTTTGTGCAGTTATAAAATAATTATTTACCTTTGTGTAGTTATAAAATAATTATTTACCTTAAAAATATTTTCCCCTTAAAAAATAAGTTTTCTTTTTACAGTATAACCCATCTAAATATATTAGACCTTCTTTGAAACCCAAAAATTTCACAAGAGTCTCACAAAAAAATTGTAGAGAACAGAGAAAAAACTCGCGTTCCAAAAAAGGCTTTAGTGTACTTATAAGTTGATTGTTTACTTGTTTGCAGCTTGACACTCATATATATACAACCAGATGGGAGTAGCTCAAAGCGAGCCAAACAGAGGAGTAGCCATGGCGATAAGCGATGAACCATGGTTTCCAAGAATCCACTTTCAACAGCAGATTCGGCACACTTCGACACAGGAAACAGCAGCGGCAGGTGTTTTTCCTTCTTTCGCATCCATCGGTTGCAGGCACGCATGGACCCACGCCACCTAGTACACTTAAAAAAGAGTGCCCACATGCTCACCTCGGTCAAGAGTTAACATGTGGGGCGTTTGGAATGGAGGAAGACCATAGGAAAAATTGGAGGAAGTTGTTCCAGAGGAATGTTTCCTGCAGTAGTGTTTGCAACGGAGGAAACCAACAATTCTAAAAAAAAACCGGAGGAAACCAACAATCCTTTCCACCGAAAAGGAAACAGGAGCAGTGCATTTCAAAGAAATGAAAACATCTGGGCTCCGTTTGGGACGAAGAAAAATTGAAGGAAAAAGTGGAGAAATCATTCCAAAGGAAAGGATTTGCATTCACACGTTTGGGACAAAGGAATCACTCCAAACTTTTCCAGAGGAAAGGCAACAAGAGTTGTACTTTTAGAGGAATGAAAAAATGAGGTCTGAGCTCATGGGAAAATTTCCTACGGTGCTGGCAGCTACGTCCACGCACTGATTACACTTCACTTAGCTGAACAAGCGCACAGATAAATATAAAAACACCCTGTAATCCTCTAAAGGAATTTCAAACACCCTGTATAAATATTATGGAATGAGGTTACTAATTTGATTTATATGTATTGAATAATAATAATAATAATTTTAGTTGCATTAGCATTTTTGTTCCTATGTTTCTATTCCTGCGTTCCAAACACCATAAGTTTTCCGTTCCTCTATTTTGAATTTCTGTAGTTTTCTCAATTTTTTAATTCCTGTGTTTCCTCTATTTCTATGTTTTTTTCTTTTTTTTATTTCTCCGTTCCAAAGGGCCCTTACTCTTATCTAAAGAAAAGAATCTTGATCAATCGACGGTGTGTTGCTGCTAGCTTCTGTTTCCTCTCTCCTCGCTAATGAGCCAGCACATCAAGCGGCGACGCGGCAACGGCAGGGTAATATAGCACTTAAAGATTTTAATTTTTTTAGTCGCACTAAGTTTTTGTTCTGTATTTGATCACCCGGGTTAGTAAAATTCATACAGGAATCACTAAATAATAGTAATATAGCGCTTGAAGATTTTAATTTAGTTGCACTAATTTTTTTCCTGTATTTGATCACTCGGGTTAGCAAAATTTATTCAGGGATCACTAAATAATGGTAATATAGCTCTTAAAGATTTTAATTTAGTTGCACTAATTTTTTGTTTCTGTATTTTCATTCCTGCATTCCAAACACTGTAATTTTTTCATTCTTTTATTTTAATTCTTGCGTTTTCTCACTTTTTTTAATTTCTGTGTTTTTTTTCATGTCCCATTCCTTTGTTTCAAATGGGACCTAAAGCGAAATCCGAGGGCCCGGAGCTCCAGGGGCTTCTCTGCTTTTTCCTGTATCGTGGCCCCTCCTCTGCAATTATACTCAGGCCAAGATCGTAGCCGAACGCGCGATGATCGAGTGAGCAGCACGAGCCACCGAAGCTACGGGCCTTGGAAAAAGTCCGCGTTGGTCAATCAACTCAGGTATCTTGGCACTAACGAGGATCACTGGGTACCTGCATCCAGTGAATACAGGAGTACCTGATGACCGGGTGAACATAACATGAGGCTCCAAAACTTTTGTTAGCTTGTCATGGTGACTTGGTTGGCGCGTTTCAAACTGCTACTACTTCCGTTCTTGAATTACGGTAATTCAGAGAGAATTTTAATTTAGAGTCTCATTGCAGAGCTTTCAGGTCTTTAATTTTTTTAATTCACTTTTAATTCGTCAGTAAAGTGATTTTGTAGTTGAAAGTGATTCTTTTTATTCTTTAAGATAAACTTTTACAGTGAGGACAAAGATCACTGTACAGAATTAGAAGAAGCTATTAAGCTAATTTTTTTTCAGCTCTCAACTTTTTAGTTTATTTTAAAGAATTACTTTACAAAATCAGATAAGAATCATTTCTACTGAAAAACAGCGTTTGATAGAGTTTTTTTTATTCTGTATGAGAATTAGTAGCTGGTAACTCTACTAGAGGACTTTTAATTTAGCACTAGATTTATTATTCAAACGATATTGATTTGTGAGTAATACTCTCTCTTAATAATCAGCGTGCACGGAGCGGATAAGCACGGGCTGGCGCACCGTTCTGTGGTCACCACCACCATATTCATTCATTCACGGATGCGAGCACCGAGGAGTCGTCCGAGATGCAGATGCTTCCCGCGTTCGTTGGGCCACGGTGGATTCGTGTCGGCAGCAGGCCGGATGGACTCGATCGGCCCCGCCGGGCAGGCTCGCGCCCCGAGCCGTTCAGGTACTTCCCCGCCCGTCGCTCCTCCGCCGCCGACCACGCACGCGCCCGCCTGCCAAAGACACCGGCAGAACCAGGCGGGACACGCACGCACGCCGCCGCCACCAACTTGGCCTGTGGCCGGCAACGGTTTTCGTTGTTTAACCCCGGCGCGCAGAGGGATCCAATCCGCGGCCGGTGGAAGGCTGGGTACTGGGGTTGTACGTGCGCGTCGCAGACAGCGGGGTGGGCTGCGCGCGGCGGAACGGAGCCACGCCCGTTGCCAGGGGCCAAGTCCACGGCTGGTCAGTGGTCACCGCGCGGCGAAGTGGCGCCTGGAGCGCAGCAGCTCGGTAGCCGCGCACGCCGCACCACCCGCCCCCTGCGCAGGGGATGCGGCTGCGGAACCATGTGCGCGGACGATGCCGTCGCGGTCTGCCCCTGCCGCCCTCCGCTCCGCGCGCTGCTCTGCGCCGTGCAAACGCGAGCACCGAGCCAAAGCAGTGCGCGGACGGACGGAGACTTGATGGGTTGCCCGGCTGGGCTCTCCATGGACCGTGCCTGCGTGCAGCGCGGCTGACTTGTGACAAAGACACCGCGGTACGGTGAGGGACGGACATGAGCATATTCGTTGGTTGCACTCGTCGCTCCCGGTCGGTGTGAAGAGGGACATAAGAGAATTTTTTTTTTGTTTTCTGTCAATTTTTTTTATAAAATTAAACTGATTTATGTGAAATTTTTATAAAATTACTATAAAATTTCTACGTTTCAAAGGAGACTTTAAAAAATTTATTTGCTTGAACATTGAAATAATCAAACCGCGTTAAAAACATTATCTATTTTAGGATGGAGAGTAGTACAACTCAAATCTTGAGATAACTCATTTACGAGTTGTACAGAGTAACACATTTCCTATTGCACAATTAGACCGCAAAGGTGCTTGCAGCAGACAAATGTGTAGTCCCAAAATATAATTCGGTGAATCATGTCTCGATCAACCATCTCTCACATCAACAGCAAATCCATAACGGGGACAAAGGCTCCAAAGACGTCACGGTCGCCGGAAAGCTAACCCTGTCCGGCGCCGGTGTGTCTTTCTTTCCCTCTGGGCGCAAGGCAGAGAACTGGTCGTCCGGTCGATCAGGTTTCCATCGCTGGCAAACAAATCATGCCGTGAGCCGAGTTCTAGCCTCTTCGTCCCTATCCGCCACCCAATCACAAGCACCGGGAGCAAGCGCGCTCGCCGGAGCGTGTGACGCACGTTCCCTCGCGATCACCAGCCACGCGCGCGCTTCCGGCCGCCGCCGCAAAGCGCCAGCGCTCTCGCCGTCGACGCGCTGATGCGACTGCGCGCGGCTCCTCGGATGCCGGAAGGGCCGGGCGCGAACTGGGGTCCGATCGACTGCCCATGCAAGGCTCTGGCTCACTCGATCCGTTCCCTTGGCGCTCATGCAGGACTCTACGTCCCAGTGCTCCGTCCGTGAACGTACAGCCAGGGCGATGCGACTTGTGAAAGCGCCAAGAGGCAACGACCGCTGCCCAATTGGGTAGACTAGTATGTTGTGGCAGGTTTGTTGGATCTGCCGCAGATATTCCGTGGAACCACGCGAAGATTAATATTCCATTTCCAGCTGCCAGATAATGTAAAAAAAAGCGTACTTGTTCTCGAAACACGTAAACAGTGTCTTGCTGAACAGATCGAACACGATCGGTGTCGTTCATGCATTGGCCATTCTATGCACTAGTGTTTTTTTTAGGGGATCAACTGATGCACTCTACTGCACAGCTACTTTACCTTACTGATTATTTGATCATCACTTGCTGATAAATAGTGGCTGTGTTCTGATTTCGGAGTACTATTCATGAAGGTTAACGGATCCTAGGGCTGACAATCATCATATTGGACCAGAATCCCTGGTAAGTCATTCATGCGTACGTTGTGGGTGGACAATGTGAATTGTGTCTCTTCTGTTCACCAATGAAAACGTGCATAGGGGCGGCTCATTTTGTTTCATCTGGCTTCATTATTGGGATAGGGTCATGGCTTCATGGGGCAGATGTTGCAAGAAAAGCATATCATTCTGACTGCAACCGATGTCAAAATTTAAGCACTATGGACTTCATGTTGTTGTCTTCATAATTAAACTATATGACAGATTTTAAAATAGACCTAAATAAATATAAACCGTTCATCTGCATTGATCTCGAGGCTTAAATTATATTTTTACCTCCTAAGAGTTATTATTGAGTTTTGGTAAGCAACAGTAATCAGGGACATGCTTCCTTATATAATCAACGGTTGAGATCGAATTTGTGTCTTACCTCTTACGAGATGAAACAATGTTGCTTGGTCTATTTTAAAAGGATTCAACTATATATACGAGCACTAAACTTGCTTTCATAAACTAGATGTCTGATGTCTCCACCATAAACTATGAACACTGAATCTTATCTGGATAGTATCTTTCAGTCCAGGCACAGCTTAAGTTACCAGTTAACCTTTCCCCAGTCCAGTGAGCTCGACCACTGAGAAAAAGCGTCCAAAAAAGCGGCAATCTTCCAGTCCACATAGGGTGGAAGCCAATCTCCCTCTGCCCACTCTTTTTTGTCTCAAATGGGCCAAATTCTTGCAGAGAATCCTTATTACTCGTGAATTTGTACCCTAATTTTTCTTCTTTCAGCTATAGAAATTCGTGTCATTCCCGAGGGCGACGGCAACGAGGGAGGGCGGTGGCTCCGGGCCGGGCGGGAGGCGGAGGCGGCGGGGGCTATCGGGACGAAGGGTGGCGGCGGGAGGCGGGGGCGAGGTGGGCCGGGAAGGCAGCCCACGCGTGGGTGTGCGGAGCTAGGCTCCTGTCCGCGCGCGCAGCCTGTAACAGCCCCCTCAAAAAAGTTACCGTTGAATCACCCCAAAAATCAGTAGATCCGAAACGACAGAAAATAGAATACGAAGTAGCTGTGGCGGTGCCGACCTCCAAAAGGGAATCCTTGGAGCACTATCTGCACGCAGCCATGGGTGGTGCTCACCCTCTTTTGGCAAACTACGTGATCCGTGTCGCGTCGTGCAAATTTACAATTCCTTCTCGCAGTTTAGTAGAGTAGTTTACGATTCGCTGCCGCGAACTCAGCCCATCTGTTCCGCGCATGGAGCCAAGGGGGCCGGCGCGGTCGGGTCTCGGGTAGGTGACTGGCCCTGTGGGCGCGGGGTGGCCTCACTCACTCGCGACGCGGGCGCACGCCAGGGGTGGCGCATGGGGCGCGCAATGGCCAGGTGGCTTGGCCTGGCCTCTCTCGCTTGGCCGCGTGCAGGCGTGGCCCCGGCTCCTGAGCTCTGCCGGGGGCCAAGGCCAACCGGCCAAGGGACGCGCGCGCGCGGCCCGTGGTTTCGTCGAGGTTTCCCTGCTTGCCGTGCAAGAAAACGCGACACCGGCCGGCGAGGCGAGCTACACCTCCCCCGGATGCGGGCAAAGATGGTGCAGGGCCACCACTGTGGTTTCGTACCTTTTGCGGCGGCGCCCTGGACGAGTGGACTGGACGGACGCACTCGATCGTCGCCTCGCACACAGTTTAACCAATGAAGCTAAGTAAGCTCCGGATCGAAATTTCAAGGTAGCACGCAGGGATCACGAGGGCTAGCTGGAGATGAAAGCAACGCGTTTCGTAAATTAATTGGAAAGTAAGTGCTATCAGTAACAGTAAACGACATTGAGTGTTTACTGTGCATTGCTGTGGTGCAAAATCACTTACTACTTCCTGCGTTCGTGTCATTCAAACGTTTGTACATGGGGTACGCAGAAATCTAGTGTTCATTGCAGAGAACGTGGTGCATCTCGGAACTTTTCTGTAATGTGAGTAAGGAATATCTGTGATCAGCCAACAATGCAGATAAAAAAGTATGTGAAGAGATTATTCGTTGTTCGCAAGGAAAACTGTTGTGTCCGGATCATCTTTCGTCGGATCTTCCCCTCGTGACAGATACGCCCGTCCTGTCTTCTTCCGGTGATTTCATTTTCGGCTGCCGTGTCGCTGCCATGCAGGCGACGGCGGTGCCAGTTTACCTCCTGCTAAGGGCGTGGCTCTCTCCATCGCGGATCCAGCTGCAGCATGCAGCCTGTGGTTTCAGCGTTCATGTGTGAACGCAGACGTCAGAGCTAATTACAATGTTGCTATTCTATGGCCTTCTCTGTTCTTTAGCTCTTGGCATGGAGCTCGAATTCTGTCCTTAAAACGTTTCAGGCCATATGCTGTTTGTCGGCTTTGTCCGACCTCCAGTGCTTGCTAATAGAGTGATAGTGTTATCCTCCTTCGCCTCTAAAGTTTGCGCACACGGTCTTGGGTTAGCTTGACGGTAACACCTAAAGTAGGTTTAACACTGGATATGTTATCATGCCAAATTTTGTCAAAATACTAAATGTCTCGTTTGTCTCGTCTGCTTCAACTCTTGGGATTACAAGGCTCCAAATGGAATGCATGATATGGACATTTCAGTTTATTTCTTCTTCATGTACTGCAGACTTTATCATTTCCAGAGTTTGTGGTTTCAAACCGAGGAAGTCAGAACCCAAAGACAGAGATTAAACGGCGGTTTGTTATGGAGTATATATCATCGATGCAAGTTGCTGCCAGTAGTATACCTCAAAGAATCTGTCAAACAGTGGTCTACTTCTCTGGTACTACTAGTATTCTTAGCGGGATTTACCTGGAGTTTACATCTGATCCACAAATTAAGTGCTGCGGCAGGCATTTGAAAATATATTCAGTACTACTACTTCATCAGTCACAAGTTGTGATTGACTTTAAGCAAGGAACGACAAACAATTTAAAGATATTTATTTCTATACATATTTATACTGATTCTTAGTTGCACATGACAAGACTCGTCTGTCTGACTTTCTATTCTGTGAGACGTCGTGGAATCCATTGACATGGACTGTTTCCCCGCAAAATATACAAGCAAGTGACGACACTGCTTAATTATTCGTTACTCCGTTTCCAAGCTTTTCTTTAGATAGTTGGTGATGATGACTGAAACATGCAACGCTATGAAATTCACGGGAAAGAATTCGAAATTACGCTTGGCATTGGCCGTAGAAACCATGCCTTCGTTTATTTATTTTACTTCTGATGGTGACACGTGGTTTGATTTTCATCGAGATTAGACTTTTGGAAGTAACAGTATCTTAACATGCCCGATCGATGTGTATTCCTGTAAACCATAGAGTACTTGTGTTGTGCGCGGTCCGTCCAGGCGTAGCAAGGGCCAACCAATGGCTGATCATCCTGAGAAGATTTTAGGCTTTGTCAGTTCACCGACCATGAAAGGACGGGGAGGCTTTCTACACGGCCTGCCGCATCCTTGGACGCGCCCCTACTCTACGCACGGCGCAGCAAAGTCAAGAGATCATCCGTGGCTAAGTGGAAATGATGGATGCAGCTAGCTACTCGTTTCATGCTGAATGTCGCTCTTCCTGCAGCCGTGGGAGGTGCAGACCGTCATTCAGATTGGTAGTCTTAATACGATCTTGAATTTGGTGGTTCAGAATCTTATTAGGCGCCTCACCCCGTTGGTACAAAGAAGAATCACATGCAACGGTACGATTTTCATGAGAATTTTTCCAAGTTAGAAATAGTGTCCAGCTGTTCCTTGGTGCTGTACATGGAAATTATGCCCTCAATCAGATTGATTTTCCGGACTTCGGTGGTTCAGAATCTTGTGGACCTCGTTGGTACAAAGAAGAATAGTAAGCTCAAGCGTATCTATCCGGGAACATATCTCTGGTACTTACAGCTCGAGGTTACTCGATAGCCTAAACTACAATCTACGGCTTATCAACGATGATCGGCCCACACTTTTTGTGGACTCACAGAAAGAGTCTCGCAAAATTTCACGAAGCCAACCAAAAAGTTTGACGCACCCAGTCACACGAGTCACCCCGACCTCCACAGGGTCGAGGGCAACGTAACGACAAGGCTTAGCCTGTCGACAACCAAGTAACCAACTTACTTTTCGACCTCAGAGTCGAACGACCAACTCGCGACAAAGCTGCTGTCAATACAACCGTCCAGAACATTCTTGAAGATGTCATTGGCTCCACCTGTCAGAGGATGTTCAGTTCCGTAAGTATCAAGTTTAGTCGCGGCTCCCACATGTCAAAGAGCCGCCCGTTTTATCCCGCTCTATAACTCCGTCTAGTCCTTATATAAAAGCTCGTCAAGTATCTGTACAAAGAGAGAAACATTAGACACATACACTCACATAGGCGCGCTAAAGATTCTGTCAGCATAAGAGCTTTTTAGTCGTTATAATTCACTCAATCATACGTTAGTTCATCGATTTTGATTTTTAGATGTAGAGTATTACACCTCACGGTGACCCGAATCATATTACATTTTTAATCTATCGCGGATTATGCCATTAGAAAGAAGCACACTGTATTCTCTCTGATAGTATAAATTTATACTGTGTCAATGTACAGAACACCGACACCACTTATCACGCCCGTACGCGCAGGGATCCAATTAGATTCCCGATTCTCCCCGGTCCCTCCATGCGATGGCGAGTTGACCTTCACATTCATCACGCAAGTGATGACTCTGACAAGATGAGAACAGGAAGCGACGCTTGCGTGAAACAGGTTGCTCGATCATGCTCCAATTCGGAAAGTCACCGTACGCATCCCAGCGGTAACGTAGGGAAAGAGAGAGACGGGCAGACCATGTCGTGGCGTTAGGACGAAGAAGGCTCGAAAGGCCACAAGGGCGGCTAGCCGCGCGCAGCCAGCCAGCCTTGCGTATCGCGCAAGAGTCTGCCGAGCTGCCATTTTTCTCATATCGCTGGTTAACTGATGGAGATGGATGCATGGAGTCGTAGGTACGGAACTTATCAGATCGCCATCATCGATGATGTGCACGAGCTTAAATTCTAATCTAAGGAAACCCAAACAGCCAACGCATGAAGCTATGTAGAGATCCTTACGGTGTAACCTGCTTATTTCACCTCGCTCTGACCTTCTAATCTTACGCGAAGTCAAATATCCGTGGCCTGGACCTGGACTAACCTGCTGATGCCATGACAGTACCTTCACCGGACCAAGCAGATTCCTGATTCCATCTCGCTCTGACCACCTCTCATTGTACGGACTGCTATGCAAATGAGGCAATTACCCATTTTTCAGCCGAGATGTTTGAATAACGCTGCGCTTGTGTGACACAGTTTGTTCCATAATTCAACAAGCCGCCGTATCCCATAATTAACCAGTGCAGATGAAGATCGAAGCGGCGGCTCTGTCACCGGAAAGAAGGCTTGAAAGGCCAGACGCAAGCGGGTAGTCGCGCGCAGGCATCGTCCTTGTGTTTCATGCAAGAGCCCCGGCTGCCACTTTGCTTGCACAAATGCTTCACTTAACTCCGCTAACCAATCATCAGCTGAAGCTTACTACAGTGGAACACAAAGAAATGCATTGTATTTGCAGCTGTCGAGCAATTAGTCGTAGCTAAGTTCCATATCTGGAGTTCTGGACGAACAAGCAATTGACTACTTGTTAGTCCGTAATAATATTTATCTTTAATTAATTCAAACAGGGCCTTGTAGTTAGCATCAAAAGCTCTCTCAGAATCTTCACTTGTCGATCACAAAAGAAAAAACCCAAATCTTCACTTGTCTTAACCATAACACTTAATTTGAAGTTCCAAGGTTCCATGAGCTCACCCTGGTATGCACGAGTCTCTTTACAAATCTGTTCATCACACCTGCAGGGCCCCTTTGCTAGAGTGCCCGGTTTTTGATTCTTTGAATTCACTTTTGATTCACAGTCTAATTCTTCTGTGAAGTAATTCTGTGTTTGAAAGTGATTCTTTTTTATTCTTTATGATAAACTTTTAAAATTACTTTTTTTACTCTCAACTTTTTAAGTTCATTTTTAGATTCTGACTAAAATTTAAAAGCTGAAAGCTCTGTCAAAGAGACCTAAGTTTACCAAGAACTTCAAAGAGACCTAAGTTTACCAAGAACTTCGTATCTCGTAGCTTTTATATGGATCTGACTACCTAACATACAGCCAAGCATATGTGCATGTGTGCGCAAACAACATCACAATCCCCTTCTCAACATTTGTTCATACAGGTGCTACGGTGCTTAAAAGATACCTAAGATATCTTCACCTTTTCAATAAATCTCAACCACTGATTTTTAAAAATTAATATTAAATCTATTTTTTTTATCAAACCTATTATTTTTTATATCAGATCCACAATTTTAATACCTTTAACTAGATATCTCTCTTTATTGTTAACTCCATCACGACTGCAATATGTTTGTAGCTCATAACTGAAGCCTTGGCATCTCACAGTATGCGAGCAAATGAGCTTCGACATTTGAGCTCAACACAGTATCCTTGGCCAGGCGCAGGCTGCAAAGGAATTGGCTGGGCCATACCTCAATATCTCATATAGTTATTCAGAAAGTCTTCCAGTCTACAGAACACACAATATCTCATATAGTTATTCAGAAAGTCTTCCAGTCTACAGAACACACTTTGCACATAATAAATCTGAGCTCGGCAGGTCTTCCTGAATAGTAAGACCTCGAAACAAGCAAAGATACATGAATGGCATAATGAGGTTTAGACATTTCTCACTCTGAGAAAGAGGAATCAAAACAAGTTCATAGCAATAACATCAAGAATGTGAACGAGATCAAATTACTTCCTTTCAGGCCATATGTTGCTCCAGTGCCACCGGCATTCTATTTCAATCACCAAAAGGAAATAAAAGAGCATGCAAAACAAACATCATGCAAGCATTGATGATTAAGCCGAAATGATGTTAATATTACTTAACGAGGTAGTCAAAAGATACTGAAACTAAAACATTGTCCACATACCAAGGTCATAAAAAATGAACATTCTTACCCCCCTGACAATAAGCAGGTCATAGGTATGCTCGGTGCCATATATCAAAAATGTGTAGCAGATGTAAAAACATATACCCCTAGGGCTAGGAATGATACTCGAGGTCCAATAGAAGAATTTCCCTATCTCTAGATGTTGGAGTTGGACCATATTTTGCTATTACAGAATTTTAGCCTTTAGGTTAATTGATTAGCAACATGTCAAACTCCATATGGAAGTGAAACGATGCTAAACTAATACTTGACCCACTATGAACTCATTCTGTCAGATCTCACAAAACCTTACTACTTCTGGGGAAATGCAAAAAAGCACAAAACCCTGAAAACACTACAAGTACATTTCATCAGACTGAAAATATCCTACTCTGATTCCAGTCAAACATAAAAGAGCAATCGAACCACTGAAGAATCCTCCTATAGCAGTATAGCAGTCTTAATATACATAAAATTTCAAGGTAAGCTATATTTGCTATTGATATTGCAGAAATAAAACCTCAAGCATTCTCAATTTAAATAAATTAAAACTGACCAGGACCTATGTGACGATGAGAATCATGAATGTTAAGCACGCATGAGTGATTGATACCAAATTACTACTCATTACAGATTTCAGATCCCTCTAACAAGTATATCATTTCTAGAATCACCATTTTAGCTCCACTACCACAAGGTAGATGAATCAGAACCTAACAAGCATTAAGCTTGCATGCAGTCCCTCCTGTCAAACAGAAGTCAGCAAATACTGCATGCATTCTTTAATCATAGATGCTGCTTAACTCATGTCAACAACTAAAGAATGGATGGAGAACAAAGCTAGATTCGCCTCAAATGCAATGATGTTCATGTCTACAAATACAGTAGAAAAGGGGTAATAAAACAGTTAATGTTATGTGACAAAGAAACACATGGCAGGTAAACATAAGTTAGCATCTCAGCAACACAAAATACAATGTCTCAACTAGGATAACAAGCAGGGACCATGCTACTTGTTCTAGAACTATTTGTGATCCAAGTATATCCAAGTCCACCAAAGATGATAGAATGACGCAACCAACCATCAACATCCATAACAATAGAACAAGACTAAACAACTGAAAGACTTCGATCACCCCTTTCATAGCGAAGTACTCACGAAATCAAATTCCATGATTCCAACATTCCAACAACAGTACATCACATTGAACATAGTCAGCCTGTATCCTCCAATGCATCTAGCACCATTGTCACTGTATCCTTCATCAAGTCCATCCGAAGCAGCTGCTGCCTGATCTCCAACATTCTAAACTTCCGTAGCTTCTCCTCTATCGCATGTGCCTTTGCCTTTTCAAGTACACCAAATGCCTTCCTAAATATTTGCCCACTAGGATGATCCTTTGACAGCTCTTCAACAGCCTCCCATAGGTACGGGTACATTTGTTTTCTCTTCTCAGAAACATCCTTCCCACCACCACCACCACCTTGGCTAGCCTTACTGCTACCACCAGTTGCAAATGCATTACCATTCGCAGCAATGGCATTCCTACTCCCATTCTCAAATCTAAATGCCTTCACCTTCTTGGGTTGGTCATGGACATCCCACCCACTCTCCATGCCCTCATCGCTCTCTTCAATCTCCTGATCTTCATTGCTCTCTTCATCCCGAGCATTCTGGGATCCTCCTACTTCAACAAAACCATCAATACTGAAATATCCCCAAACTTTATTGCTAAGTTCATACATCTCACGGTCATGATCCGTGGGCAAGTCTGGTTCCCGTCCCTTCTTTGCACGGATCGCCAGCAACTTGTACTTGTGCTTGAGCCGCCTGATCTTGTCACTAAGCTGGGTCGTGGACGCATTAGCAGTGAGCTGCCCACGAATTTGGCTCTCCAGCTTTCCTGTATCCTGAATAGATGAAGGGAGCCGCCCCTTCTTGCCGCGGAATGCAATGAGGGCACGCAGTATGGTGACCTCGTCTTCATGGCTCCAGACCCGGGGCGCCCGCTTGTGATGCTCTGCGGTGGGCAGCGCGGGGGATCTGTGTCGGCGCTTGGAGCCGCCCTGGGAGGAGGAGGCGCCAGCAGCGCGGCCAGGCTTGCCCATCAGGCGCGAGCTGACGGGCTTGATGTTGGAGGTCTCGATGCGGGTGGAGCGGCGCGCGCGAGGGAGCGTTGAAACGTTCCCCTCGCCGCCGTTTTCGGAGGCTCCGAAGTTGTCGGGGTCGGAATCGGAGTGAAAGCGTGGGGAGCCGTCGCGGCTCCGCCTCGGGGATGATAGCGGGGCCGGGATGCGACCCACGGCGTCGACGTCAGAGTCGGAGCGGGGGATCCGGGAGCGCTCGCGGCGGCCTCGCGGGGACGGGACGCGGCCGTCGGCGTCGGAGTCGGACGCGGCCGCGTAGTCGGCGCCCGCGGAGGTCGGGGTGGAGGAAAGCGCAGCGGCGTTGGGGCGGATGGTCGACGGAGGGGTCTTGGAACGGGATCGGGAACGGACCGGGGACGGGGAGTGCCGGCGGCGACGGTGGCCGCCTGTGGCCGCCTCAGCGTCCGAGGCGTCGGAGGCCGAGCCCGACGCGGCGGCGGAGGCGGGGCGCTTGGGGGCCATGCCGGCGAGGGTGCAGGAGTTCGCTAGGGTTTTGGGTGGGTTTGAATCCTGAATCCGTTGTGCGTGATTTGGTCGCCCCGCCGCTTGCCTGTTGCTCGTTTGTGGTGGAGCGGGGGAGAATTGGGTGAGGGAGGCGAGAGATTCAACGGCAGACAGGACGTCCGTTCGACGGACCTCGCTCCGCCTCCCGCCGCTCCCTGGGTCCCATAACAATGTCCCCTGCAAAAACCACGTGGCGGGCGGGTGGCCGTCGGCGTGTGCAAAGCTTCACATTGAAAAAAAAAACACAGATTATATCTATGAATGAAATCGAACTGTGTTTTGTGATCTTAAATACTGTTCTTGCATCTGAAAGAAGAATTTCACAGGAATCTCACAGAAATTTTACAGAAATTAGTTCAATTTCAAAAAAATGCAGAAAACAGAAAAAAAATTCCCGCGTTTATCTTAAGCCTCCTTTGAAACGCGAATTTTTTTTCTGTTTTCTGTATTTTTTTTGTGAAATTGAATCGAGGCCCCGTTTGGATCCTGTGTTTTTCTGTGAAATTAAACTAATTTCTGTAAAATTTTTATAGAATTTTTGTGTTCCAAACGAGGTGTGATTTCTGTAAAATTCATGTAATTAAAATTTCTGCGTTCCAAAGGTGGCTTTAGGCCTTTTTTGGATTTCACAAAAAATTTACAGAAATTTCATATGAATCACTTTAATTTTAAAGGAAAAACATAAAAAAAAAATTCTCGTGTTGCAAAGGAGACCTTAGTATGCGACCGGTTCAGCTAACACCATGTTTTTTTTTCTTCGAAAAGATGGCTAACACCATGTTGCATTGGACAATAAACAGTATCGGTTGTTGCCATTTTCAGATGTTACGGATTTGTGCAAGCTTCAAACCACTATATTTGAGTATAAAATTTCTTGTAAATACGGTTGTGGCTAGCGCCGTGGCCTGTAGCAAGTGTTTGGCAACAACTTCAAGCTCAACGAGCACTCTCTGTGTCGCATGACATCATTTTAAAAATTGTCATGTTACATTTTAGATGTTCCATTTGTTGGTCAGTTATTCAAGTTGTCACAAGGAGAAGAAACATGATGTTTCATTTGTTGATGAGAAAATTTGTAGGTCAATCCATTATTTCAAGATATCCATCCCAATATGTTGCAGGTGTTCTCGTGGATTGTCAAGAGGGGAAAAAACCAGCCACCCAACTGGTAACGACAGGCATTTTTGGACGCTTCAGTGTTGCATCTTCTTTTCTAGCACTACAAGTGGTCTTTCCGTTCATTCTAGATGTTGACGCTATTAGCTAAGCTAAACTAAAGACGCCTCGTGTACAGGAATTAGGCACACCTTGGGACATTTCTAAGTTTCTATAGAACGCAGAATTCTCATATAAATTACTATATAAAATTTTGTTTAATTTCATAGAACAGGTAGGAACCGCAAACAAAATGGTTTTATCCTGTGGAAATGAGTTCGCACATTACGCCTTCAATTCCAAGGCTCCAATAGCTTGACGGGAATTTTCTATTCTAGCGATAGTATCTTTGCCCGCCTAGTGCGAGTCACCACTGATATGATATCTATATATATCCCTGTGCAAGAAATCGACCACTTTGTGATCTGTAAAGTGCTAGCCGAGCTTCTCGACGGTGCATCCGGTGGTAAAGCAGAGAACTCTCTGGAAAAGGTAAAAACTAAGTAGTAGAAGAGCCATCTAAAGCTAGAACAGGAACCTTTAATCATATACTCTCTCTTTCTAAATTATTGACATTCATTAAACTTTTTTCTTTTTTAATAAAATAAATAATTAAAGTTGATATTTAAAATCAATGTCAATAATTTAAAAACAAAGGGAGCATTGTATAATCCTCTTAAGCGCGTTGATACACATTGGGTTTGGACGCTTCATCAGAAGCTCGGATGCATGAAGCGGCCAACGCCTCGGAGAAGATAACATCTTTACAGACTACTACACGAGCAACAGCGGCGATCCACAGACCGCAGCAGGTCCGACGAACTCGTACCGACCACCGACGCACCTCCAATCTTCAGTCCGTCTTGGCGATCTGCACCTTCTTCTCGTCATCGGCGACGACGACCGGTCCCGGCCCCATGCGGAAGTGCCCCGCGCGGTACCTACCGAGCTGCTCCCTGACGAGCTTCTCGTAGATGAAGGAGGCGCCCTTGAACTGCGGCAGCACCAGCCACGCGACGAATAGCAGCTTGACGGGGTACCAGACGGCGGGGACCCAGCGCAGCACCGGCTCCGCCACCATCTCCAGGAGCGTGACGAACGAGTAGATGATCCAGTACGACAGCCACTGCTCGTCGTCCACCTTCGTCGGGCTCTCCATCGCGCACACCGAGGCGTACCTGCAAGCGTGGGAGCACGAACAAACAAACCCGAGAGCAAGTCAGTCAGTTCGCGTCCTCGGAGGAGGAAGGAAGGAAGGAGGAGACCGTCGGTGCGGCGCTTACAGAGGGTAGAGCAGGGTGATGCTTGGCCTGCGAGGTAGAGCAGCGGATCGATCAACAAAAACACGCGTTAGCGAGCGTAAGATTTGAGAGCACAAGAAGATCAAAGAACACAGGATAAACGATCGGATCAGCAGCTAGGTACCCGGCGATGGTGTGGAGGTGGGTGATCAGCGTCCACGACTTGCCCATTTCGCCGCCGGGTTCGCCGAGCTCGAGGACGGGGAGAAAGAAGCGAAGGGTTACCCGATCAGATGATGATGGGACGTGGTTATACTAGGTGCCTTTATGGCGGGGTCGCACAGGTGGCGCCGGGCACCGGATGCCTTGCGTGGACGTGGCGTCCTGGGATCGCTTCGACCGTTCGACCGGGGAACCGGTGCACAGCAGCAGGAATTTGCACCTGCCTCTGCGCTGGCCATGCCCTCGGCGACGAAGAGAAGGTGGAGTAGTAGTTCTCGCGTGAAAAAAGGTGGTGGTACCCGGTACCCCCACCCCCTGGGTAACGACGAAGCGTGGGGCGCTCGCCGCTTTTCGCGCCGTCGGCCTGCGGCTCTTGACTTCCGGCCGGCAGGTTAGGCGGCGCGTGGCGACACGTGTATGAGGTAGGGGACGGGTGTCGTGGCCACGCGAGGGACACGGCAGGAGCTTCTCGGTCGGTCGTCCATCCATGGATCCCATGTTCTGTGAGACTTGTCCCTCGGCCGTGGCTGGTTCGTCGTCGCTAGGAAACGGGACGGACGGCCCGGTCTGGGCCGTATCCAGTGTTGAAGGCCCGGAGAATTTGTGTGAATTGGCCGGGCCTGGTCGTAGAGCGCGGAGCTTCGCCTGTCTGTTCGTCGGACTTTTCGAGCATGCAGGAGTGAAGGGCATCACAACAACAGCAGTCTCGAGGCCTGGTGAGCGCTTGATGCTTCGATCTCACCACTCGGGCCGCTCTCGCACCGGCGGGATGCGTCTAGCAGTTTAGCACCGGGGGGATGCCATCGAAGCTTATCAAGGACCAGGAATGGCCGACGAGGGGAGCCGCAAATGGCGACATCTTTTTATTAGAGGAAAACAAGGAAAGGTAGCTTCCGGAACAAAAGCGAAAGAAGAAGATGCACGACTTTGCGCTCCTATTCCTCCTCCGTCCCCGTCCTTCAACCGCCGTCGCGACCATGATACACCTTCCACCAGCGATCAATCGAGGCACCGATTACCCAAGCTCCGTGCCGTCGTCCACCTGATTTTTTTTTTCTCTGTGAATTGTCGTCGTCGCCGTCGCCGCTGCGTCGAGTTTCTCCCGAATTGCAAAGGGAAATCCATCGTCGCTTGCCACTGACACAAAGCTTGCCCTTCGATTTCGGCGCTGTCGAGTCAGAGACTCAGAAGTCAGAACTTCAGATCCGAGGCCACTGACAAAGTGACAAGGGCGAGCGAAGATTAATCACTGCTTTTATTTAATTTTTCTGTTTTTCTCCTCCTTTTTCCTGTGGGGTGTAAATATAAATTTCGACGGGCATGGACGTGGTGACGTTCGGCGTGGTGGTGGGCATCGCAGCGCTCCTCTTCGTGCTCGTGCTCGTCGTCACCATCGAGGGCGTCTGCAAGCGCAACGCCGCCTCCTGATTCCTACTACTATTTCCTACTATCATCCCCGACTCCACTCAACCGGCCCCCGCCCTAATGCGCCTCCTCACCGTCCTGCTGCTGGTCCTGGCCGCGGAGGCGGCCAGCGGCCACTCGGACGCTTCCTGCCCTTTCCACGACCACGGCGGCCACGATGAGCCGCACGACCACCACGACCACGGGTGCGGCGGCGCGGAGGAACATCACCATCATCACCACGGCGACGGGCACGGGCATGAGGTCCATGACCGCGCCGAGATCCGGCGGCTGCTCCCGGAGGAGATGGCGGAGGAGGCGGATCTCGAGGTCGAGTCCTTCGGCTACGATCCGCATGACCACGGGCATCACCACCACGGCCACGACCACGGGCACCATCACCACCACCACAACCACCACGGACACGGCGGCATGGAGTCGGAGGCGGAGGCGTCGCCCATGGGTTAGGCTTCGATCCACATCCATTTTGCGGGCGCGGGAGGTGCGCGATTCGCTTGCGCCTTACTAACATGGTTGGTTGATTTGGGGATTCGGTCGCGCAGGTGTGTGGCTGAGCGCGATGGGGTGCTCGCTCCTGGTCAGCATGGCGTCGCTCGTCTGCCTCATCCTTCTCCCTGTCATCTTCTGTGAGTGCCCGCGGCGTAGCTCACTGCATCATGAGGGAAGTTCCCCCTATTATCACTGCCTGAATGTTTTGGTTCTGCGTTGCAGTTCAGGGGAAACCGTCAAAGGCCATGGTGGACTCACTTGCAGTGTTTGGGGTAAGTGTTAGGGTGTGATATGTGTTCTGCTATCTACACAATTCAGAGTTTTTGGCTGATGCTCTTCTATTGCAAAACCTTCAGAGTCTCAGAAATACTTAGATAATCAACATTTCAAGTTTTTTTTTTGTTGTTGTTACACTAGTACGAGTGCAGCTAGAAATTATTTACAACAAGGTAGCCTTGTGCATATATAAAGCAACAAACGGTCATAATGTGGTCTTTGAATGTCACATAGGTGAAGTATTTATTCTATGTTCTACAAATTTTACTTGTGTGGATTGGCTGCAATTTTACTTACTCACATAGATAAAGTATTTATATATGCTATGAGTTTTAATTGTGCGGACAATTGTTATAGTTGGCTGCGATTAATTACTGTGTGCACAGCCGCTAAATAGAAATGCTACCTGTAAAAATTTGTTCCGTACTGGTTGTAAATGACGTAGATTGTGTAAATTTCATTCTGAAGACCTCGTACTAAAATCTGTAGAGAACAAGACATGGTACCTCACAAACTCTCACACACCTAGAAGAATTAGTAATTGTATCATCTGTTTGGCGTGCATCCTTGAATGCACAAAATCAAGTGTTGTAACACATCTGTGATGAGTGTCCTTTCTCCATTGTTAATTACTTATAGATATCCCCTTTTCCTGCAGAATAAAAAAAAACTGAGATGCGCCTCTGCCTTGTTTTGCTGAGATCCTCTAATGATTGCTTTTCTATCAGCATGTATGTAAATAACTGAAGTAGCAACGCAGCAAAAAGGAAATCAGCACACATTTTAGTGGTGTTGAGATGTTGAGCATCAGTTTTTGAATTTTCTTAGCTATGTACTACGCTCTATTTGTTTTGTGCTGATATTCTTTGTTTGAAATCCATAATTGCTTTAGGTACTTTAGTCTGTTGTAAAATTCACTCACAATGAACAGTTTTTGTTTGGTTTGTGTTGTTTTTGCAGGCAGGAGCAATGCTTGGAGATTCATTTCTTCACCAACTGCCCCATGCCCTTGGTATGTATTGTGA
>BCLH01001159.1:0-10217 GCA_001602315.1 Zoysia pacifica
ACAGATTAAGGTCTATGGCCTCCCAGTCCGACCATCTTTCGTCAAACCTGTTCCTCCAAAGGTACACAATTTATTCAGTTAGTGGCAGTATAGGGTCTTACAATTTTATGGTTCTTTTTCTATCTTTCACAAATTTACAAATTTTGTATGTTTTGTTATCTCTCTAATAGGATGAGTTGAGAAGAGAGTTGGGAATGGAGGAAGATCTACCTGCTGTCCTATTGATGGGTGGAGGTGAAGGGATGGGTCCTATCGAGGCCACTGCTAGGGCTCTTGGTGATAGTCTATATGATGAAAGCCTAGGGGAACCTATTGGTCAGTTACTTATAATTTGTGGTCGTAACAAGAAACTGACTAATAGGTTGCAGTCAATAAAGTGGAAGGTCCCTGTTCAGGTACTTTCCTGAGAGATCTTGTAACATTCACAAATTTTAGTGTTATGAATTTTCAGCTACACTGGATCTATTATATTTCTCTCCAGCAAACACATTTTTTCGTCAGACTTTAAAATTGCATAAAAAATGAAACATGGACCCTGTTATTTCTTGGCAAGTGAAATTTGTAGTTTTTTTATTGATAACACATGAACCATTTCATTAAACTGCAGTGACAATATTGTGGATATGTTGAACTGAAAAATGTCTAGTATTTCAGCTTTTCAGCAAGTTCTGCATTATCCAGGTTTCGTATTAATCCATTTTCCGTTTGACATTTCAGGTAAAGGGTTTTGTCACAAAGATGGAAGAATGCATGGGTGCTTGTGATTGTATAATTACAAAGGTATGCCTTATATTAGCTTTTGATGTTCATGTGAATTTGTGATACAATTTCAAGGATTTTTGGTGGCTATATAATAATACAAGATTTATGGCAATTTTCAGGCAGGGCCTGGTACAATCGCAGAGGCTATGATCCGTGGCTTGCCAGTTATTCTAAACGATTATATTGCTGGGCAGGTATTTTCCTTAGCAACTCAGTGCATGTATTGATTTCCCTCCATGTTCATCTTCATTAAGCTAATATCCTGTATATGATAATTAATCGTGCTTAAGATTAGTATCCATGCCATTCTAATATTATTTATTCATTTAACAGGAAGCTGGCAATGTTCCATACGTTGTTGAAAATGGATGTGGGAAATTCTCGAAATCCCCAAAACAGATTGCAAAGATAGTTGCTGACTGGTTCGGTCCTAGGTCAGATGAGCTCAGAGCTATGTCCCAGAACTGCCTGAAACTAGCACGACCAGATGCTGTGTTTAAAATCGTTCACGATCTGCATGAGTTAGTCAGGCAAAAATGTTTTGTACCTCAATATGCTTGTGCAACCTAATGGTCATATCTTCCATTTTGAGCTTATACATTTTCTTTTTGTTTTTATGCGGCACTAGTTGTAGTTTATTGTGAGGATTGGCAGTATCAATTGATTTACAAGTTCCCATTAGAGAAATGAAAATGTTTGAGCTCTCGAAATTTTCCCTTGTGAATAATGTTACTTTGGGACTTTCTTAGAGCATGTAACATGCTAGTCTGTTGATGGTGTGTCACCACCATGCCATGCGCTGTGGCACTCTGGCAGTGCTGTGCTATCTCTAGTGAGGGATGGCGTTCAGATCTAATTGTGTGGCAGTTGTTGTTGTCTGATGCTGCTTTTTTTTCTGGGTGTATATATGATGCTTAGCTGTGACGGTTGTGATTTGTGAATATCCTTTGAGCCTTTGACTCAAGCATGCACATATCTTCAGATCCCTATTGACTATTGTGATTGCAAGGTCCATGTAGTTTTCCTTGATCTAATTTGAAAGGTATCTTTTTTTTTCTTCAGAAGGTTGTGATTGGATAATATGGACACATCAAAACATTGGAGGTCTGCGCATCTGCTTATTTGACTGACACCCCCTGATTCCTATTGCCTGGCCCCTATCAGGGTCATGACACTATTCTTGCATGTACAAATGTAGCAGATCTCCTGCTCTCGGATCTGCAGTGTCAGGTGCATAGTTTATTAATCTCTTTAAGAAAAACTGCTTATCAGCAACATTTTCTATTGACTCGCTCCAGCTAAGACTTTATCTTAGCTTAAAAAAAAGATAATGTTCCTCTGAAGAATCCTGAGCTGGAGGATACAGCGTGCCGGCTCACAGCCTGTTTCCCTTGGTCGCTTGCGCTGTCCGCACCCACCGAAAGGTGAGGGACCCTGTCAAGTACGGTGAGCTTGTAATGCTTGGCGGCTGTGGTGCACCAGTTTTATGGATTGTGCTCACGTGATTGTACTGGGATTCATCCTTGATAAGTACTTCTATCAAACACTTTTATACTGACTTCTTTGCGATGATTTTCTTTTGGTGATGTACTCTCTCTTTTTTTTTTAATTATTGTTGCCCGTTGACTTTTTAAAGCTCATTCATCTTATTTTAAAAATTAGTTCAAATGTGTAAAATTTTAAGTTGTGATTCAAATAACTCTAATGATAAATTAAATTATAACAAAATATATTATATTTATAAATTTTTTTTAATAAGATAAATAGTCAAATTTAAAATTAGAAGTGTACGGCGACATTAATTTAACAACAGAGAGAGTACTTTATTCCTCTCTTGATAGTAGTGCAAAGATACTACACGGTTCTTTAGCGAAATTCTAGGAGAAAAGGAAATCTCTAGTTGTACTACAATCATATAAGTTTATCCTATGGGAGGATTCAATTTTCTGAACTTTTCTCTTTTTGTGATGTCAATAAGCCGATCATGCGGCATGATGTGATCTGTATTTCTGTAGCAGCACATTCCGGCACAGTGTGCATCAGTGCGTACATATTCTTTGAGTGCTGTTTCTCGCAGGTGTCCGGAATGGAAAGGCAGTGACCCCCTTTTCAGTTGCAACGAGTTTTATAATACTCCTACTGCATCATCCCTCATGCGGCTGTCGAGGTGTGTCGCGGACTAGCGCACTTGTCGCTCTAGCCATCGCGCAGTTGTTGTTTTCATAATTTGCAGTACTACTATAGTTTTTTCTTGTTTCATAAATTCCTTATTGGCAATAGGCTTATGGATGTTTTGCGGCAGAGTAACGAAAAACATGTTTTTTTTCCTTTTTTGAGACGAAGAACATGTTTTCCTATAAATAGAAGTGAACACAATTGCACCGCATGCGATGAATTGATCTTGGAGGACCACAAGAAACGGTAGATGAATGCAGTTACGAAGTTGCACCGGTGCTATGAGGCATCGGGTAACGCTGGTAACACTTGCCAGTAACTAGTAATACTATGTTACACACTTCCGATCACCAAGGAATTTAGTCAAATCAAACTTTTATCTTTTTAATTATTAATAATATATAATTAATAATATTGTATCATATAAAAATTATATTTTTAATTTATTATTAAATAAACTTTTATAAAACTTATATTTTTATATTAAAAATTATGTAATTTTTTAAATATTATTGATAAAAAATTAAAAACTTTGACTTTATCTTAAATCTAAAAATACTGATATTTTGTAACAGAGACAGTAATCTCAAAACGAATCTGCAGGTATATAGCTGAAAATCATGGGCTCCCTCTTCCCAAATCTCCCCAGTCAATTGACGTGTCAGATATAATCACAAGTCTCTTGCGCAAACCCAACCTGCGACCCGGAAGCGTCGAAAACGACCCTCATGTTCTTCTGCTGGTAGTTTCCAATGATCGAGGTGTCGTACTCCGACTTCAGGGCGGCCATGGCCAGGCACACCTGAGAGGAGTCGCTGCTGACGAAGTAGAGCACGCCGCTGGAGTCCACCTCCACCTGCACGCCGCCGTCGAACACGAGCTTCAGGCTGGGGACCAGGACTTCGCTGACCCCGGTCATGTTGAAGCAGGTGTCGAGGATGGAGAAGCCCGGCGCCTGCGGGTACTCCGCGAGCTGGTCCGTGAACTCGGCCTTGACAGCGTTGTAGATCGACGGCACGAGGCTCGTGATGACGGTGCCGGAGTCGATGATGACCTTGCCGGCCGCGAAGCCGGGGGCTTGCACCTCCTGGCCGCCGATCGTGATCCCGGTGAGGTTGACGAAGTAGAAGGGCCCTTGGACTGGGTCGGAGACCATGGAGGTGTACACGATCGGAGTCGAGTTCCGGTACACCGACGGGTCATCGCCGAGGACCAGCGAACCCGACGAACCGGAGTCCTTGAGCGGCAGGCAGTACGAGAACACGCCGCCGAACTGTTTCGCGGTCTGCGAGATCAACGAGAGCGGGCTCCAGCCCAGTCCCATGAGGCCAGACGCGCCGCCGAACGGCGCTCCCTGGTTGCTTGTCCCGCAGCCGAACACGAAGCCGTCGACGATCTCTCCGGCCAGGCTCAGCCTGTCGCGCGCCAGGACGCCGCGCGAGTAGGACCCGTCGCGGTAGCTGAGCGTGTAGCCGCACGGCGGCTGGTCTGCGCCGCACGCCGCTGGCCCCGACGCGCCCGTGGCCACCTGCAGCGCGTCGCAAGACGACGAGTTGCACGGCACCGCGGCGTAGGACGGCGACGACGACGGGTCGAAGAGGGGGTCCTCCTGGTAGTGGCACGACTCGCACGGCTTGCATTGCACCCAGGTCAGCTCGCTCGCCGTGTCCACGATCACCGTGGCCTCGTCTTCGCCGAGACCGATGGTGGCGACGTAGTTCAGCGTCCGGAGCTTCGTGCCGGCGGTGACGGGCACCCGCGCTTTTGACGCCGCCACCGCCGCCGCCGCCTCTGGCGATGACCTGATCAGCTTGTAGCTCTCAATGCGCCGCTGCAGCAACGAGACCCGCGCGGCGTCGGAGGACAGGATGCCGTCGACCTCCTCCTCCTTGCTCTTGCTCGGCACGGAGCTGAAGCTGTGGTGCTTGAGCTCGAGCACCGTGGCGCCGGTGACAGCTCCTGCAAGATTGCAACCACCACAAAATTAGAGTGAACGCACGCTCACTCCTCTCTGTCATCAGCTGAAAAATCTGAGGCCTCCTATGGATTAGAGGATTTTTTTTCTATTTTTTTACGTTTTTTTTTTAATTAAACTGATTTTTATTAAATTGCTGCGAGATTTTTTGGTGAAATTTGTGCGTTCAAAGAGCCTGAGATGTTGCCGTCACCCACCACATGGGAATTGAGTAATTTACTATTCTCATCATTGTTTATGTAATCCATCCATATTTAAAGTACTTGGGACGTGCTACTTCTGGCAATGCCAGAGTCATTTTGACCGGAGAAAATCGCAAAAACGCCATGAAAACTATTACATTCCTCGCGCAGTCACATCTCGGCGATTTACATGCGTCCCCAAATTCTTGGTAAAGACTGGTTCTTGCTTCCCCAACTAATAAAAGCGCCTTTCTAACAGTAGCATTCGAACTCAAGAGTCAGAGAGTGTGCTATGGCAAATTTCCAATCCGGAAAGGAACAGAATCAACAAAAACAGCACTGTGCCAAGAACAGAAATGATTCATGAGTTGCCATTACAGGCAAAACCGTCCCCAATGGCACTGATCTCCTGGTTGTTCACCCATGCCTCGTTTTGATTCGTCTCTCATCCAAGAACAGCAGAGAAACCAGGAAAGGGAGAAGAGAGGGAGAAAGCAGGGATCATCAGAGAACTCACTTGACCTCAGGCGGTGCCTCCTCTGCTGCAGGGCTCTCCTGCTCCTCCTGCTGACGCCGCCGTCGTCCAGGCAATGCACGCCGGCGTCACCCCCTGCCGCGGCGAGAAGCAGCACGAGCAGAGCAGCTGCAATGCAAGCTCCCCATGCCATCACGCACGCCCTCACTGGCTCAGCTCAGCTCAGCTTAGCTCCACTTC
The DNA here is from genome assembly GCA_001602315.1 of Zoysia pacifica. NCBI lineage: Eukaryota > Viridiplantae > Streptophyta > Magnoliopsida > Poales > Poaceae > Zoysia > Zoysia pacifica. The sequence continues at coordinate 5,810 of BCLH01001159.1, forward strand.
ACTCGCTAGTCGCCAGAGAGAGAAAGGGGGAAGAGGAGAGAGAGAGAGAGAGAGAGAGAGAGATGGGGGGGATGAAACGCTATGAAAGATTCTTGGTGGCGTGAGCGAGGAGCTGGATGGAGGACTTGTTGCGGCGCATGGGAACAAAAGCGCAGCAGCTGGCGGGGCTGGGCTCGAGTGGGGCGCGGCGGTGTACTCGCTGCCTGTGGCTGTGACCGGGTTAGGAATTATTGGGGGCTTCACATGCATGTTGGCTTGCTCGGCTGCAGCACGACAGTGTTCACAGCGTCCACCTCCTCTCTCTCTCTCTCTCTCTAGAATTTCTTCATGGACGGCCTCACGGCCTGCCCCTCTCTCTCTCTCTAGTCGTCTCTCTCTCTGTGCATCGGTGGGCCTGGCCATCACGCTGACACGTTTCTTTACTGCCAACAGTGCTGGATGGCATAGGAGGAGAGTATCTTCTGTTGAGGAAAAAGAGGAGAGAGGGGGAGTTTGGTCATCAGAGTGCGTGGGGTGGCGGCGTTGAAACTCGAGCGCAAGTGACATTAATGTCAGTGGTGGCACCAGCAGAGGGGTCAGCGACGCAGCGCTGTCCCCTGTAACACGGAGATGCCTCGAGCGAGCCCGTGAGGAGACCGGCCGGAGCCCGGAGGTAGACGAAGACCCGAGGCCTTGTCCGGTAGCACTTGGAGCAGAATTCATATGCTTGTAACTAGGGTCCTGAAACGCAACATATATGTGTTGTTCTGTGGGGGATCTTTTCACCTCAAACGTACTGTTTGAAGCTTGAGTAATTCTCAAACCTTTGAATTGAAAATGGGAAGGAAAATGGAGAATGGAATGTGACGGGTGTTGAAAAGGAACCGGAAGGATAACAGTTGGGAATTCTGGATGGCTTTCTCAAAGATTGGGTTTTCTTTTCTTTTTTTTTTTTAAAAAAAAGTCTGCATGTAGGAGTAGTGTGCAACCGTGAATCCACGGCTCACTTCGTTCCCTTCTGTATTTAGCAACGAGTGAATGTGAATATGTGAGCACTCCGTTTTCGAAATGTACTGTGATACACGTATCAATCTTTGAATCAGTAACTGATACGCACAACACAACAGAATGTATATCAAACGCAAACTTCGAAAAGAAAGACTAACCTGAGACAGTACTTTTAGTGTTAACACCGTGAGGATCTCTACGATCCTACACCGGTTGATCAACTAAAAGCAGAGCAGATAGTGAAATACTAAGGCTCAAATCCACAAGCAAACTTGAGCAGCAGGACAAAAACCAGCACGTTATCTACACGATCCTTACTGTCTAAAATCACAAATACAGACAGATGAGTACATAAGGTACTCAGCAAGCTCTAACGCTAAGCAAAAGTATAAGTTTAAATGCACATTGATTGTAGCAAAGATGATGCAGTAAGGTCTATGTTGCAAAAAGACAGTTTTATGCAAAGTTCACTTAAAAAAAATTTTAAAAGAAAGTGAAAGCATTTATTCTTTATATTTTAATAGGTTGGAGCTAGGAGAGTATAAACCGTTCCCGTCAGTTCCTAAGTTTTAACTGTAAGGGCCTCCACTATCCCTTCGAGACACTTTTTAAAATACGAGTAGCTACACCCACTCACACATCAAGGCAGTATGAAAAATCTAATCGTAGGGCGCCCGAACAGTAGCATATTAATACCGTGACAACAGCTTATCTGAAAAGATTTTTAACTCTGCAGAGATTGTACACTGTACCCACAGATTATGCTACTTCTGATCATTAGAGTCGCATAACGCTTATCCCACCTTTACGTAGTTTTTCACATATTTCACCCAAGGTGCAAACAGGGGGCCATCCCTCGGGGTTCTCCGGGCCGTCGATGACGCGTCGGTACATTCCCTGAGCTAAGTCGTGAATATACACCGCATTCACGCCTTTTTCTGGTTCCCTCCAATCTCGGATATTACCAAACCAGAGGCTATATCTGTGGGCTTATGCTCCTATGACGCGAGCAATTACCGTCGAAGGCCAGGCAGCGAGTCATCTCACGCCCATCTTCTGTTCTCTTGTGTCTTCACTACCGACCCCCAGTGGTTCGATGTGGAAAGAATATATAGAGAGAATAAGTCCTGTCCAAAATGTACAGGTTCTGTGGTTGCACAGGAATTATCAAGCGAGGGCTAACGAACCGGTCCTTATACAGCAGGGGTGGCGGTCTCGTCCATGGCAGGTGGACCACAGCGAAGTCTACACACCTATCACCATCACCTCAGGTGAGCCCCACCCCACGGGCAGAAACATCCCCTCTTCACTTTGCCCCAGTTGTTCTAATCCTGCCCCTTTTATTTGTACTCACACCACCAAATTTTTTAACTCATTTTGCAAATTAATGGTATATGGTGCGGCGGTGCGGAGCACCAGAAATAGAGTCCTAAGCAGATCTAGTAACAAGGTAATATCTGTTTCATAAAACTATCTATGAACGGAATCTCTATAGTTATCAAAGACACGTCATCAATGGTTTTTAAGAAAGGTATTCATATCTATACAGTAAGTTACTGACATAAATATAAATACCTAAAAACAAGTAAGATTATGACTAACACAATGTTTCAAACCAAAATATCATGCATAGCAGAATAAATAGGCACTATAGGAGCATTAGCAAATTATAGGTTCTAATATGAGGTTAGAGCTTGCCTGCAAACTCTTTAATCTTTACCGCTCGAGGTTGAAGACTCCTTCTTCAAGATCTTGATCTCCAATCTCTGACTTCGCGTCCAATCAACGAGCTTCTCTTCGTACGTAGACCTTCTGGTTCTTTTTGAGGCTTGACTCTTCCTTACACTCAACGTTATCTACGCGAAGAAAAAGCCTAATAAAACTACTGCGAAAGAAACATAACTCAAGGAGGAGCAATAAAATCCAAAGAACTCCAACTAAGAACCAGATAACATCGCGAGAAAAACTTAGGGCAAGTCATGTATGTTGTTGTGCCTATTGACTTAGAGTGAGGTTCAATGAAGGGTTAACATGCACTCTCACTTGTACGAGCGGGAACGCGGTGTGTAGCTTATGTCATTTTGTGCATACCTTAACTTAGAACTATTAACTAAATAGTTATATCGTTTGTGCTAATAGGTGGCACGTGCACCAGTGTATGCCAATATATTGCACAGGCTTTCTAGTGAATATTTCTTGATTCTACTATACAATTGAACTCCTACACTAAATAAATGGCATTAACTGTGATGTGGTGATGGGCATATTGCTACTGTTAGTTATTTAGTTTATACCTATATGAATGTACTACTTTAGGTGCTTAATGGTTAATTACGTAACTTATTTTATATAGTCAAATTATTAAAACTAACAAGTGGCACAAGCGCTAAAAGATGCCATTACATGGGTGACTGCATGGCAGGTTGCTTATGGGCTGCTAACTAAAGTGTTTACTTACTTCCTAGTATTTAGTTATTAGTGTTTAACTATTAATTCTATAATTCTAATTTTAAGTTAGGTTATTTAGTGCTAACATGGGTGCGCATACTAATGTGTGCTAAATAATGAGGTTATGCTATGCTGTGGCGTGTACACTAGCTTATTATGAACCTATGCTTAGAAATGCATCATAGTTAAAGACTTGCACTAACAATGATAAAACAAAAGAAGGAACACGATTAAACTCAACGAAGAACTTACTATTGAAGTGAATTGGCAAGACCAGATGTTGGCTGAGGTGCGGAGGACTTGATATGATGGAGCTTGAGATAATGGTTCCAATGGCACCAAGATCACTAAAAACTTACTTAAGGTGTAGCGGTGGTGAGGCGAACAAGGTGTTCACGATGGAAAATAGAAAATTTCCCTTGTGTCCACAGCTGTCTGGTGTGTGTGTGCAGGCGTGAAATAGGGGACGAATCTCGTGGTGATGTTGCCAGCTGGTCTGTGACCGAAAACTGGCAAAGGCAGCATTGACACATGGCTCGGCCTGTGTCCATGGCCTCTAGACACCTGCGTGTCCAAAATCAAGAAAAATCATGTGGACACGTGGTTCGGCCTGTGTCCACTATCCTTGGACACACGGGTGTCTAAAATCGGGGATTTCTCCGTGGACGCAGAGTTCTGTGACGTGTTTGTGGACACGTGAACATGTGAGCTGTGATCGTGTCCGTGGACACGTGGACCGTGACCGTGTCCGTGGACACGTGGACTGTGATGTGTACGTGGCCACGTGAAAGTGAAAGTTCGGGGTTTTGTGGAAGTTCGAGGATTCGTGGATACGTGAGAGTGAAAGTTCATGGTTTTGTGGGAGTTCAAGGATTCGTGGACACGTGAGAGAGGAAGTTCGCGATTTTGTGAAAGTTCGGGGATTCGTGGACACGTGAGAGTGGAAGTTCGCGGTTTTGTGAAAGTTCGGGGA